>VYZV01045358.1:454385-564566 GCA_013401275.1 Pandion haliaetus
CGGTTAAATAGTTTTAAGGAAAAAGGTTCTATTACAGATCAATCTGACACCTCCACTCCCCACACAATTTCATTCTAAGAACTTTCTTTGGATTTCACTAAACTGATTTTTTTCCTGCCCATTTTTAGTTCATGCATGAATCTCCAAATTCAATACCTTCAATTGTGATAGAGAGAAATGGACCCAGTGTCATGATTATAGGCAGAAACCAAGAGTAAAATGCATACTTTCTTTTTCCCCTCACACTCCTCTTTTTTCTTCCCCTTAACTCCTCACTTGTCTTGTGTTTGTAAGTCACAGTCATAACATTATAAGGAAAAAAAATTGTTAAGAAAAAAATGAATTGGTTTGAAAGGCATGAAAGTTATTCTTTAACAACTGCTTTCTCTGAGTTCTAGGAAAAGTTATATAGAAAATCTGACAAACAGAAAAAGCTTTCTATGTAGGCAGATGAGGTGAGCCAAAGGTAACAAAGTCAAAATATAGATGTGAAGAAATAGAGAGGAAAAGCAAAGAGAAATCTGCCATTTTATTTTTAAACACTCTATAGTGAAATAGAGGAGCAGAGTGGGAGAAGGTATTAACCCAGAAAAGAGAACAGATTGGGAGGAAACAAGGCAAGGGTAAATGCCATCTGTATTTGTGGTATTACCTACCTAAATAATAAAACTGGATGGAAGTTTTCAAAAGGAAAAAAATATGTATTCAAGTCTTTCAAATAATTTCTAGGACTAGAGCATATTTTTTGAGGAAGACCCCTTCCCCCTACCCCCCCAAAAAAAAACCCACCAAAACCCAATCCCAAACCCCATCTTGCACTTTCACAATTTCTTATTATTTATTTTATGTTTCTTAAGTAACCAACAACTTCGAGTTACTTCCTAACTACAATACCAGGCTTTCCCTCTCTTTTGTCTTTGTCCTTAGAGATCTAGCCAACAGTTTCCATCTGAGCGTCTGATGTTAATGTAATTTATGGGCTGTTTGTTTCTCCCTTTTCCTATCATTAATAAAGGAGGATCACTACTTTTATAGTTACAGTTAAAATAAATCAACATGTTAACTGGGTTTCAGGTGGGGAACTGCAACAAGCAGGGTGGAAAGGAAATAAAGATCTTTAATTTTAACTGTCACCTTTTACATCTTGAGTAGGTGTTTACAGCTGGGAGAGAGGGGTCAGGAGAAGACCATTATTCTTCAGACTTGTCACATTAAAACACACCCATCTGCCTCACATGCTGCAATCCCCTGCCTGCATGCACTAAGGCTCTACAAGCCCTCTTTTTTAAAAAAAAAAACAAAAAAACAACTCTGCATCATCCCACAGCACAATGAGCACTAAGCCCAGCCATATCTGTATTGCTAACCACCATTTTTTATCTCATTAACATGCACATGCTGTTATTGAGACCAGATGCCAACACCATAACCACCAAGAAACATCTCTATGGCTGTTTTAGTTCCACTTCCCTACCACTCCCAACAGTTAACACAGAAGAGTTTTTGACTAAGTCTTTATAAACAGTGCACTTCTCTTCTGTCCTTCTCATGGGTGCTAGGTTATTTTTTTTTACAGCATGTTCTCCGAAGTCCCCAGTTGTATATACACACTGGAGTACCCACTGGGCTCTCTGAAGGATTTGGGAGGCTGACAGTTCCCAATTTATGTAGATGTTTTCAGTAGCTTTAAATTGCAATGTGAGTGAGCGGGCAGCGAAGTAGTATTCACTGTCAAAGTGCCCACAGGACCACTGGAGGAAGAGGGGTTTGGAAGCAGATGCCTTGTCGGTTTTAGGTTTTGCTTTTATAGGTGAGATCAAAGAGAAATGGTTGTGAAGGAAAAGTAGTTGTCAGATGTAGACTCTACAGAGCTCAAGACATTCACAGTCAGTCCATGTGTACCAGTCACTTCTGTCTTTCAGGACCAAAATAAAATATGAGGTTCCTGGTCATGAACCCAGCAGTGCCAGAAAGTGAGAGCATAGGCTGTAGAAATGAAATTTTAACTAGCCAGGTTAGGTAGTCTGGGAGATACTCATACATCAACAAAATGTGTCTTTACATGCTTTTTAAAGTGCTAGGAAGTTCAGTTTGGCTATGCAAAGCCGATCTGCTTTGGCTTCCTAAGCTGCATCTAGATATTTCATTTTCGGAGGGGGTCAGAGCCTGCATTGATGTTCCAACTTACATCACAACTACACCACATTGATACAAGAACACACTCTGGAGTTAACGGCTTTATTAGCACTGTCGGACCGCGTTGCATGGGCAGAGGGTGGTGTAGCTACATAAGGGATTGCTGCCCTTCATGAAACTGCTCACTTGTACCTGGAGACTTGGCTGTGTGACTCATTCCCACCTTGTTATTCAGTACTTCTCTTCTCATTTGACTACTACATTCCCAAATAAAGAATCACATTTCAAGTACGTTTACACAGAAAACTTATTTGGAAAAAAAAAAGTAATTGTTACAATAAATTAATTTCAACAAGCAGAAGTTAAAATGTACAGAATCTGTAGCCTCTGTTGCATAATCTTTTCCAGAAATTTTTGTCCCAGAACAGAAATAATAGAACAGATAAGCAAAAAAACCCCAACCCCTAGATCTGGAAAAAATAGACCAAAATTTATGCCACTAAGTTCTAGTGAAGCCCATCTTTCAGTAGTGATGGAGCCAAAGCAATGTTTAACCCAACAGTTCTAAAACATTTGAAACTGATCTCTTTTCTCCAAATTTTCTTCAAGCTGATCTTAAAAAGCTCCTAAACAAACTAACAGACATCTTTATCATACTGGTATCATTCCTTTTCATCAATAAATAAATTAATGCACTGAACCTAGAATACCTTTATAGATGTAAAACAGCTTTACCATTAGATAGGAACAAGTCAACAGAAAGTGAAGATGTCAACTACCAAACCAACCATTTACATTGTCCCATGCAAGCAGCGTGTCAAGAAAAGAGCTTCAGAGAGCTGATAAAAAATTCAAACCCCCAAACCAACCCCCCTACACATACTTTCTTGTGTTAAAATACCAGCTGACATGAAGGCTGGACATGCAGGCACCAAACTGCATAGCTAGGCACAAGCTAACAGCCAGACAGATGCAGCAAAACTTTCTGCACATGCAGAGATGAAAGCCATACAACAGTGGCAGGTTGCATCAGAGCAACTGCTAGTAAGGTGGGAGATAAGACAACAGATTTTTACACAGCTAATGAGAACCATTCCTTAACAACAGTCCCTCCAAAGCCTACCATGTGAAAAGCAAGACAATCACTAACCTCAGCTTAAAGACACTTGTCTCCAGGGCAAACATTTAAAAAAGCGTTTCAGGTAAAAGCACATGCATTTGGTGCATCCCCCCTTCCTCCCAGACCACCCCTCTTCCCCTCCCCAGCCAAAGGGCACCTGCCCTTTCGGAGCCTACCTGACCACCCGATGGGCTTCTCTCGGTGCTGGGCAGGCGGCAGTGCTGGGGTCCCGGCAAGCAGAGCTTGTGGCTAGGAGGCATTTACAGCACAGCCCCCACCTGCTAAATATGTTTATGAGAATCTCTTGGTTGCTGAAATGATTTGGATCAAGATTCAGTACCCCCCACCCACACCCACCCCTGAATAAAAATATTGCCCACGGAAATCAGGTGCCCACCACAATATTACGTGAAAAATCAATATTCCTTTGATGGGAAGGGGATACATCATTTTCACTGGACCCTTGCTATAGATAGGCATGTCTCTGCTTTGTTTCCTTGTATTGCTGAGCAACAATATAAGAGAAATTAAACTATTTCACGCAGCCTACAAGGTTATTTGCCTAAGGATTGAAAATCAGAGACAGGAAGATACATTTTTTTGGTTTTGTTTTTTAGGAGATTGTCTGATTTTATTCTTGCTATCAGAGTTGCTCTACTCTTTTCAGGGCAACTTATTGACAGATAAAGCACACCAAAAACATATCATTTAAAACCTGTCAAAGAGAACTTGGTTATGTCTGTAGTAAGACTTTAACACATTGCCAAATCCTAAAGTTTGCTTCTGCTTCTTGAAGCGAACACAATAGACTGTGCTTCAATAACACCAGACATCTTCCCTTTTGTATGCTGGGACAGAGCAGGCAGCAGATTAATAATTCAATACTCATTAGAAAGTACAACATGCAGTAAGTAATCAGATATAATTAGGCAAAAATATATACATGATTACAGAATGAACAAGATCTATGAATCTATTTCAGGTAAAATATCATCACAATTTCAGTGGAAGGGTCAAGAATAAACAAGAATCCTATAAAACACTCAGCTTAAACACATTTTTTTTCTCTCTTTTCTTACCATAATCTCTCTGTTAGAATAATTTTTCACTAGAAGCATACTGCAAGTACCCTCAACATGTTCAGACTCACTCCAAGTTTCTTTTCTTGCATTAAAATCACTGAGCAAGTATGCTTCTCCTTAAGGTCCTTATATCAAATCAGTATACCTCGGGGCAAGTATATGACCACATAATTGAAGCAGTAAATTGATGACAATTAGCCCATTAGCAGTGAATAGCAGCAAGTGATAGTTTTAATTGACAATGCAGTGGTTAGTAATTTATGTTAATGACTCACAAGAAGAGAATAGTGACTAATAACTGTAATTTTTAGCTGTTTTCCCTGCTGGTAAGCCTTGTACAAGATTGGGGCAGGTGGGGATGTAGGCTGGTCAGAGAGCATACGGAATTGCCACCTAACAAACAAGAGGCTGAGGATTTAAGCAGGCATTTTTTGCATTACTGAGAAGCAAATACAGCTTTCTACAGCTTAATAAAATCATTTACAAATTGCTCTGATTGGTCAACTCCTTAAAGAAAGCTGGTAGTTTTTTCACCACTCCCACAATTCATAATTCTCAGGTGTTTTTGGAAGGGTTATGCTAGTTCTTTGCGAGGCTGGGAATGCAGTCCCTGAGCAGTGCACATGCAGTGATTAGGGGATGTTCTCCCCTCTTCAAAATGTGTTAATGCACGAGTTAAAAAAACAAGCATAAAAAACAATACCTATTTAAAACTTTAAAAAGCATTGGTCTATGTTTTCTGGACAGATGGTAGATTTTGTGCAGCCTGCCTTATCTGGGGGACCTCCTGTCATTATAAACAACTTACAGAAACTATGACCTTGATGCCATTTACAGGGCTGAAATTTTCCCAGGAGGATGGTAGGATTAGAAGCTTTATTTTCCTGTTACACAGGAATTTTCCTGTTTGTGAAGATGTATTCCCTGCATAAAATACTTATTGTATTGAAGAAGAGGAGAATTAATCATACTTCACAGTAAAACATATGGATAACTGTGTGGGTAGCAACAATTATCCAAAGATACCTAACATGATGACACTAAGAGATGCCTAATTATAGCCTTGGACTTCCCTTCAGTGGGTGATGTACAACCACATATATGGAATAATCCCTTCCTTAAAGGTTCGTACTGAGACCTAACACTGTAGAGTTTTTTTTGACACATAAAATGTCTTCCTTACATCAAAGGCAAAAATGCTTAAGAATGAACTTGTTATGAAGCTTTTTATTTTTAACATTGTAGCTCCTATACTGTGTTTTAAAATCAATTTTGAGAATAATTAAAAGCCAGTCCATGGCTGGCTTCTGTATGAGTGTTATAATCTTCAAGGCAATCATTTCCATCGGAGTTTGAATGATAAAACTCCCATAAATTTTAAAATGAACTCAGTTCTCTTTATATTCGTCCTCGAGTGCTCATTACTTGGATCCAAATTGTGGAGAGTATATCTCTACAGCCTTGACATACCTTCCCATGGCCAGCCTTTAACATACAGAGCCAGATTCTCAGCTGCAGTAAATCAAAGCAGTGAATCAAAGTCGATATATTTAGACTGATTTACACTACCCAAGGCTCTAGCCTGGTCCTTGGACTGCTGGTGACTCCTCAAGGGGGGAATGAACTCCAGGTGTCACCCCAGGAGATGCACCCCGGGTTTCCCCAGCATTGCCAATGCACAGTGCTTCCCCTTGGGATGAATTAATGAGGCACAGGACTTCCAAGAGTACTACAGTGGTCGTATTTGCTTCCCGCTATCATGAGAAGGGAATTTCTTGCCCCTTTTCGCTGCAGTTACAGACACAGAAAAAGAGAAGGAAATTCTTCCTGCTGCAGAGCTGTAGGGCTAAATATTCATGTTTTGTGGGTTTCTTTTTCTTTCTCCAGAGGGGATCATCCCTGGGGGGATTCTGTGCTGCTGTGGTTGAAGGACAGTCTGGTGGCAACAGGTTTTACTGCAGCATGTCTTTCTGCTTAGATTTGGAGGAAGGCAGATGAATAATCTATTAAGAAAAAAGAGAACAAGAATAGCTAACGGGCCACTCCCAGTTGCTGAGGTGTATAGAAAAGCCACACTGTGCAAATTATTCAGGTGCACTGAAAGTGAAAACATTTTCCTGGTCCGAGGTAGTTTTTGTAGGTAACTTGTGACCATGCAGACCCACAGACCGCTGCATTAATGAAAGGAAGAGTTTAATTCCCAAAAGGTGAAAAATAACCTGATATTTGGAAAGTATCTTAATAACTGAAAAGTCAATGACTGTTTACATACAGTTATTACTTCCTACAATACAAATATTTTAAACAACATTTTTAACAATGCTGTGTTCATACCCTGTTATGTAGGTTTTTCAACTTCCGTGCCTAAAGATCATAACAGCATTTGTCATCAGTAAATGCATTCATAAATTTTTTATTTTGCAAGAAGAGTCATTCATTAAGCAGTGTTCAAACAAAGACTTATGTTTGTGACCTCTAGTTGTGACATGTATTTCCAAGTGCTGGTACATTACTTTCTTAAACCTCCAAAGCATATAGATGTGATATCCATCTCTTCTCTGAAAATTAGAAACCACCAAGAGAGAAAGGCTGAAAACACAAGTTAATAAGACCATTCCAGCAATTTTCAGAAAGTGGAAGGCTCCATAGCAGGTGCTGGACTTCAGCTCGTTGAAGCTAAAGTGAATTCTGGGGCTGCTCAGGCACAGATGTAGCTTTTCTCCCATGGAATCAATGCTCAGTTGTAGTAAGAGTTGCACAAGAATGTCTTCAACAAAAACCACAGGAGTGGTGTTTCCAAAAGGACAGGCATCTGTCACATAGAGTGAAGAAGGGGTTGTGTATCACACAGCTATAAAACTGCTGCATGGTGAAGAACCTCTCTTTTGTCTGGCTAGTGGTACAAACACAAAGACATCTCAAGTTTCTCAAGTCTATCATGTAACACAAGTGACTGAAGCATCTTAAGAAGATGTCATGTCAGGCTTTAACAGAAATGATCAGAGAAACAAGAAATCTCCCAGTGCTTCTCTGATTTTATTTTGAAATCTTATTGTCAGCAGTGGATTCCGGTTGTGGAGTCGAGAACACTTCTCATAACTGCTTTTTCCAGCCACCAGTAATTTTCTCAACCTATCTAAGGCAGAACTGTGAGAAAAGAGAGAAACTTGCTTAGCTAGGAAAAAGAAAATGCAGTCTCCATTTTTTCTTTCTGACCATATTTTGCAGAGTAATGCACAGTGCTTCAATACCCGCCCAATAGTGTGGTGGTGGGATCACTCCGGGTTCATGCACAGGCTGGCTCAGATGCCTTCACCCTCCTGAGCTGGGCAGGTAAGATGCCTGCTCCCTGGTGTGTCAGAGAGGCAGCATACCGTAACAACACCGGCCTTACAGCAGAGATCATCCCTTTGTTTGTTTAATACCGCTCCTGAAGCGCAGATCTCCTGTGCAATGAATTACAGCGTCTGGGCAAAGAGTTTGCACCAGGCAGTCCATCACTTGCAAATCTTGTGCTGAGGACAGTTAAGAGTGAAGATGCCAGATTTTTTAGTTGGTGTAATTTACTGTTGGTCCATTAACCTCAAAAAGACTGCGTGGGTTCAGGCCCTCTGAACGAGTCTCCTGTAAATTCTGATGACTATGTCAGACAGCTCCACCTGAAACGACAGACCCTTCCCTGATCCGTTTTGCAGCTACGAATTGCTTTCCTCAATGCCTGTGACAAATTTTTATTGATGTCAATGTGAGCCAAGGACCTGAAGCAAGTTTCCCTTCTGCTACTGATTAAAAGAAAAGGAATGAGGGGAGGAAGGAGAGAGAAAGCCTAAGACTTCAGTAAAATCTTTAAGTATTAATATTGCTATGATTTTATTAGCTGTATATTGAAAATAAACACAACATAATTAAAATATATCTCAGTGACATCTCAGTGTCCAACTCTGCCTGTTACATGTTCTTGGAATTATTCATTTCCTTTCATCACAAAAACATATCGAGTAACTTGTAGAAAGTTAAATAAATACAAGGGATTTGAATTTGCATATTACTTAAATTTATGAGCTTTTATAAATCTATTTTGTGCAAAACTAATTATTATAATGGTCGCTGAGTAACAAGCAACACCATACAAGACTTAATTCAAATGACTTTTTTTTATATGCTATTGTTTTAATTTTCTAGCTTCACTGAATAACTAGAAATCTTTGCAGCTGTAGCAAAGTGCCTCATATATAATGTATAGAACACATCCTCTTGCCATTTTTCACAGGTGCCTGCCTATTATACGATTCAGAATTCATTCATAGTGCCTATTAGAGGTCTTTATATGTAACTGACTTCCTTTCTTGAATATTTATAGCTTTTATGAGACATTTATGGGTAGACCCAACAAGAGTTTCTAAGGAAATACTGGGAAATAGTTCTCTATAACATCATTAATATACTGTTCTTTGATGGTAATGGCCACAAATGTCATCTAATTGCTATATTCTTACTTTGTCTAAGCTTTGTATTGATGGGGAGACTGCTACAGAGAGCCTCTCCAGTCTAGAAAGTCTTCTGGGAAACAATTTGGCTCCCACAGAAAGGAACATATTTCAGTCTAGAAATTAACTGTTCAAGTCAGGCTATCTGTACCAGTGATCACTGTGGGTTGAGTCGAAGGTTGCAAATACTTGAATGAAAGACAAAACATAGATTGCATGTGTAAAAATATTTGTAATCCAGATAAGATTGACTGGGCTCGTGTTGCTACAAAGACAGTCCTAGGAGAACAAGCAACACTGCCAAGACTAATGACTCGTGTGAAAGATAGAAACACTGTTTTGTAGAGTTGTACATAATAGTGAGATTGAAATATTGGATAATATTTGCTGGCAAATTCAGAAAGGCAATGCTTCTCATCAAAGATACCTTGAGGATTTAAGATAACATCTCCTCCTAATAAAGTTATATTCATCAGTGTGGTCAACGAGGTTATAACAAAATGACACATTTTCCTACTCTACCCTTATTAACCACTTAATGATAGAAATGAGGATTGAAAAGGGATGTGTATGTGTATCTATCTGTCTGTCTATCATTTCAAGCTTTGTTCCCTGTGGGTTTATGGATTTACCTCTTGAGGTGGCTTTGGTTTAGACAACATTGTATCAAAATGAAAAAAAAAATAGAATGTAATTAATATTTGTATGAAAGCATAGAGTTGTATTTTTCCATCCAGAAGTACTGCAGTGGGAGTGTTTCATATAGGAGGAGCTGCTAGTCAGCATGGTGTAAAGCAGAAACTATGGCATCCACACTGTTTGAATCCCAGAGTTGGCCAAATCATAAATGGATTATGAAATAAATTTGGGTATGTGCTAAGACCTTTAATAAATTAAGCAAAATGTACTTAAAGAGCTTCTATGGGTGCAAAGTAAAGCATGTATGCCATAGCATATGTATGTACATTCTTTTGCTTTTGCTTGCTGTCTTAAAATAACAAATATCTTTCTATACTTTCTAGGTAGGATATTACTAACTAAGGTGTGAAATTTTGGCTAACTGTGATATTGAGGGTAAATATATTTGCTTCTTTTAAGTTCGTTACATAATTTGCAAAAAATGAGGAATTTAAAATAGTATTTGCTTATTTTTGGAGGCAAACATTAAAGGTTTTTTGCATATTCTTCCCTTTGTCCCTTAAACTGCTCGGTGTACTTTCATACCACTCCCCATTGCTGGGATGAGACTTCTCTCTGGAGTAGCTCCTGGCATCTGGAACAGCTTTTCTGCAACTTCCATGCTTCACCAGTTCCATCTATTTTTATATCTCATCTCTTCTCCCTTGACTATCTCTTTTAATTTCTCTCCATCTGCTTTTTATATTAACTTTATAACTCCATGTAACATTTGTGATGCAGTTTGCATGAAAAACACCAGCTACCCAAAATAGTGTTGAAACTTACCCTGCTGAATGGATTTGCTCCTGTGGAAGGCTGGTTCCTCCTCCAGTGCACGCAGGAGCAGCCTATTGACAGCAGTCAGAGAAGAGAATCTCAGCATTTTAATATTTCAGTATTAATCCTCAAGTTGAAGAGTTGATTGCACTAGCTATTGGGCAAACATATAAAACAAGAAAGTAGAGCTTGCAGCCAAAAAGTATAAAATATTTATGAGCACATTGATGGCAATGATAGAGGAAGAGGCATAGAGAAAACTTTTTTTTCTTTATCCAGTACAAGACTGTGTCTAGAACATGGCTAACTAATTGAAAGCCCAGGAAACTGCCTAAGCCCAGTGCTTCAGCATTCAGCTTTTTACCTTCTCTAATTTGGTTCAGCACGTGCTATAGATTTTAATAGTACATGAGCAAACCTCTCCCTGTGCACAAAAAGTCCACATCTTTGAATTTACTGAGGGATGTCTATGGGCAATGTTTACAAGAGGTTCCAGGTAGGTCATTCACCATTTGCAATATTGTGAGTGATTTAAGGCCATTAAAATAAATAAAGAAGAGTGGACTCAGCCAGTGGTTGTAACTGCCTAGTCAGTTTTAATAGTAACATAATATGGAATATAATAGATTTAGAATTTGTCTAGATTAAATTCTAGATATAGAATTAATCTAGTCAGTGTAGGCTGATTTTCACATGCTTTGGAAGCCCTTTAGTGTTTCAGTTCCTGCAAGCTGCACATATACCCACACTTTTTGGTCTCTAGTCCAATAACAATTATTTACTACAGCTAACAAATCTTCAAGGCCATGTAACCTGTGTTTCACCTATACTGACCTCTCACACAACTTATCAGAGCAGTGTAAAATGCCCTAAGTATATTTCCTTGTGTATTGTGCAATGTCAATTTTTCTTTTTGATGTTGCTGAAGTTCATTTTATCTAGTGCCAGTATATTAAAAATCTATTAATGTTTCACACATAAAATGAACATAAATTGAGCTAGTGTAAGATTTATATTGAAACATACAAAGGCCCCAAAGTAACTCTAGCGTTATTATGCCCCTGCCTGTGCCAAATTGAACTCCTAACAATATTGACAAAGGTTTCAAAATTCACATGTATTTCTTCCTGATGGCTCTCCCAGCCATGAGCTCAGAGCTGTTCTCACTGCAAGTCAAGTCGAAGAATTACACTTGCCAGAGCTGCTTTTTAGTCCCTCTAAGCGACCTCACCTGCGGAAAGAAAATTTCCAAAGGAAATCCAGGTGTATTCAGAATTACTTCACCAAAATGGTTTTAAGATATCCCTTGAAATTCAGGCAACATCAGTCTTTCCGTCATTATTCACTGCCTGCCTTTGGAAATACTAACATGGTGTCTAAATACCAGTTCTTTACTCAGTCAGTCAGGTCTCTTCCCATGATTTCTTTCTCTATGTGCTCGTGGCTTTAGAACTTATTTATGCCTCTTCTTTTCAAAATACCATGGATTACAGTTATTTTCTTTGCTTGCCTTTTTTGGCGGTACTTCAAGATGTCCAGCTTAGCCTCTTATGACATAGTTTATGAACTTAAGCCAGCAGTACAAGCAAACTACTGAAGCTGAAATCACTTAGCCTAAAGAATTAAGGAGTTTTCAACGTTTGTGGTCTGAATACAGTAGAAAATTGGGCTCTGAGAGATTCAGAAAGACCGTACAATCCTCTCCCACTCCCAGAGAGGACTGACTCTCCCTGAACCAGCCTTGACAGATGATTCTCTGACCTGTACTTGTCCCCCATTATGGAACGTCCGCAGATTCCCTTAGTATTTTTTTTTGCAGCGATCACCTTTCTGAACTACTATGAAGATTTTTTTTCTTAAAAGCTTAAGTATCTCTTACTGCAATCTGGATTCATGACTTCTTTGTCCAATTCACAGCAGGCATGGAAACCAGCCTAATCTCTTCCCTCAAGTGACCTTTTAGGCATTTGAATCTTGTATGTCCCTTCTGGCTATTTTGTTCTGACAAAATAGTTCATGTTCCTTTCATCTTTCCTCATAGGTCATACTTTTCACAAGGAGAAGAGAAAGAAGGAGTAGTATTAGGTGGTTGACATAGAGGCATGCTGGTCATGATGCTCTGGTGTTGCTCAACTTGGAGAGCGTGTGTTGGCTGGATGGCAAGAGTAAGTGTTAACCCTCACCACTGCTCTCTGTCCTGCAGGCAAGGACCCATGACTTGCTCAGTGAGGGCCCCAAGCTAGACCAGGGCTCTTATCTTTTTAAAATCCACTAACGCAGGTTATTCTTATATTTTATATATTCTTATATCATATATTCTTATATGTTTGGACAGTGGAGAGCAAATAGAAAAACACATTCCTCCTATAAATCCCCCCCCCTTTGTTATGTGCTTCCGTCCCACCCTTTGCTGCTGTTCTTTATATTGATTAAATCTTCATTTAGCATCATCATTTTTCTTAGTTTTCATCTCACATGCTCACTACACCTGGTTTCATAATCTGTTGTCATGGAAATCAGACAGATGTCAAAAACATGGCTTTATCACTTAATTGTGTGAGCCACACAAGAGAAAGAATAATGTAGAGAACTTGATGGGAAGTTTTGCAGGTTAAAGCAAAACAAGAAGACAATGGAGAGTTAAAAAACAAAAAATTACCTTTTATATGTAATAGTGTTCTCATTATGGCCACTGCAAAATGAAAATTTGCATGTATTGTTTTCTGTGCTCATTTTTGTTTATTATTTTAGGTGTTGAATCTTAAAGGCTCCTGACCTCTCTCCTCCATATGAATTAGTGGCACAAAACGAGCTGTGATTGTGCAGGGAGTATCCCCATCTAAACTGCTTATACAGTTAGGGCTTGCATAGAATCATAGAATCATAGAATCGTTTAGGTTGGAAAAGACCTTTAAGATCATCGAGTCCAACTGTCAACCCAACACCACCATGCCCACTAAACCATGTCCTAAAGTGCCACATATACGCGTGTTTTGAACACCTTTGCAGATGTTGATTGAGCTCAAGTGTAGCAAGTAGCATAAGAGGTTTTTTGCACATGTTAAATCATTAACAGCAAAACAAGAAAAAACCAAAGGTCGTTCTCCTCAATGTCCAGCAGGGTGGGCAGAGGAGCCTTATTTCTATCAGGAAAGGAAATGGCATTTCAGTTCTTGCTTAGGACTGTACAGCCCCATTGAACGTGGTGAGGTTCAGCATCACCAAACCCAGGGTGACGTCCCACAGGTCATATGCAGAAGTTGTGCTTGCCCCGAAATGCTGTGTCCCATCAATATGTTTCTAAGCATAGCTGATGGATAGGGTGAAAATCCAATCTCAAGGTGAAATGGCATCAAATGAGGCCAGTGCTAGGGCTGGGAACAGAGGCAGCTATGAGAAACTGTGCTTCTTGTTCAGGATAAAGTCCTCTTACCACCAGGACATTTATCATATCAATGTCCACGCAAGCAGGTTAAAGAATTTTGTGCGTTTAATGCCAATACCTGACCACCTCTGTTAAGGATGCTACCTTCCATGTGTGTGTTCATAGAGCAGTTAGCTAGTAATGTTATTCCCTTATACTTTTTTTTATCAAGTTTCCACTAAGTACAGAACATGGGTTTTTATGCTAGTTCCCTGATATTGGCTTATACATCTATTTTGAAATGTCAGCCAGACAAATGAATCTACCTAAAATGTAATGCTGGATCTACAGAAATTTCCTTCATACAGGAAATTTGCTGTGCTTCCTTGTTATGTTGCTTTTCAGGGAGGATATATACATTCTGAAGAGAATGGGTGCAATTTGATTCTGCTTTGTAAATTAAGCACATCAACTCTAGACTCGTCATCTCTGAATGTAGTTGGAAACATAGTTTTCTTTAGGGAATAAAAATACATCTGCATCTTTGTTAGTCTGGATCAAACAGTGAAATGAAAGACTGAAATCAGGATGGAAGAAAGGATGGAAGCAAAGAAAGAAGGAATGAGTGAACCCAGCTTGAATTTCAGATCTTAGGATGAATTTGCTGAGTCTGGCTGTTGAAGAAAAAACTTTGAATTATAAATTGAACACATCTGTACAGGAATCACTGGGAGGCAGTGCACCTAAAACTCAGTGTCCGTACTTTCACACAATTGCTTTCCAGATGACAGCAGCATTTTCCATAGCACAGGATCTGCAAAATATGCACTGAGAGCCTTCCTTCAGGCTATCCACACTGGTGTGCTGAGACCTGCTGTATGCCATCTATATCTGCCCCAGAAATAGCTTAGCTTCAAACTGGCCTAAGCATGATGACAACTATATAGCGTCTACCAGTCTCTTAATATTTTATACAGCAGAATGAATTGTAGCTTTTCAGTATTAATTCATATTGCAGCAACAACATTATAGTTGGAGAAGGGTAAAATTAACATGTTATTTATGCTGAAATTACATTGAATCAAAAACAGTGTTCCTGGAAGGCTGAAAAACTGAATAATTTTGAATAAATTATTGATGATTTTAAAAGCCTTTCTTATTGATTACAGGTTATACTCTTAAAGGAGCACAGCTAAGTCCTGTTGGAGTCTTTCAAAGTCAGAGTTCATCATAATAAACAAGTACCACTGTGCTGTAATCCAGATCAGCCAAAGAGGGGTAAAATGCTAAAAAGTACAGTGCTTTATTGTTTAAAACCCTTCTGTTTATTCCAATTTTGCTTTCTAAAAATTTCTCTAGATCTATACAGAACAAAATTAAATAAAAGTATCTAAGTTGCGGTAAGTCCTCTTTGGTCCACCCTTAACTGGATGAGTGTTGGTGTTGGGTGACACCTTGGTCAACCAAAGGAGCTGCTCCAGCTGCGAGGCACTGAGCAACGTGAACAGCAGAATGGCAGACACCCTAATAATATTTAGCCCACACATTTTTCTCCAGCCCCTTGCAGCCTGCTTACCAACTGGTTCTCTAACAATGCTGCATTAGCTCTGCATTGTTATAAACATACTGGCAGTATTACCACAGCCTGTTCCCAATTTAGTTCTGGATAATTGAAGTATCCTATTACTAACTATGTTTTGTTTCTCATTCTGTTCCTTCATACAGTGTGCTGCGGTCATGTGCATTTCACCCTAGAGGTCTTTAGCAAATTCCTGTAATTACTTCTCCACATCTCTTGTTCATTCATTCCAACTGAAATTATCTCTGAACATTAGTTCCATTTGCTAAATCTCTTCTTGCTTTATTAACTTTAATCAAACTAATATATACTGCTAAATGAAAGGTGGTCTAGGATGCCCATACCTGGCTCAGCCCTCTTCCCAGGGGTAAACACCCTCTTGAAACAGCAACACAACTTAATTTTGCAATTATCAGAATATAATTTGGGTGCTGTAATTTCAGTTATTGAATAGTTGCCATTGATGCCATTTAAAAGCTGCATTGCTACTGCAAAATAGATCTGAATAAAATTCTATGTATAGTCACTTGAGTTTCAAAGTAAGTTCACTCTGCAATGGAGATTACATCTCCATTAATGTTTGCTTTTCGTGAAGTTTTGAGTGCAAGAAAATTCAATTGGGCAAAGTGCACTCCCTACTCATGGAGAGGTGTGATTAAAGAAAGGAAAGAGAAAGGGTTTGGCTTTCCTTTGTATTTATTTTTAGAATTTGTGAGGTGCACAGATTCTATGGTATTGACAAAACACAAAAGACTGGTTGAACACTTTATAACTCACATCGCTGTTAAGGAAAATATTCCCAAAGAAAAAGAACATGAGAAGTATGACAGCTTTAAAAATCCTCATTAAAATCAACCTAACTAGACCTCTAAACCCATTTTGACTTCAATTAGTCTGCTTTTCTATGTCAAATAATGGCCCGATCCTGTTCCCACAGTAGTCAGTAGAAATATTGCCCCTTGTCTGAATAGAAGTGAACAGGAGTTCAAGAGTCAAGCCAGAGATCTCTGATGAACAGATAAAAGTGGAGCCTCAAGCTCAGATTTTCAGAATGTGTTCAAACTAATATGATAACTATAAAGTTGATTTATTATATGACAATATATAAAATACAGAGATGAATTTATCAGGAACGTTGTTGCTGTTCATTGTAAAGTTGAATTATTACATAGAAAAATGAAGGGAGGAGAATGTCCTCCTTTGTGCCATCATAAGTAGCATGAGCTTACAAGTTGTTAGGTGTATTTCTGTCACTTATAAAAGCATTGTTAAAGCACGCTGATTGTACATGTATAAAGTATGGATTAGATTCTGCCCCAGCCAGTTAAAATGGAAATCTTGCACAGTGAGACATATGGGAAACAACAGAGGACAGGTCTCCTGGCAGCTAAAAATCTTGCTAGTCACAGTCCTTTCATTTGAATTACATGCTACAGAATTTCTTCAGGGCACATTGCAGAGGAAAGTGGAAGGGGCTTTCCTCCGACATGTATGCACCATGGTGTGCACTTGTGGTTCAGTCTGGAGAAAAGCAAGAGAGTAAATTTGAGTAGATACTCTAATACTGTGTGAAAATATCACCTTGGAATTGCTGAATAATAATGCCCATAACAGATATGAATGAATCCTTTACACGACAACTCTTGTGGTCAAGTAGCCTTCGATATTGAAGGGTTATGTCAGACTTTAGGATATTTCTCAGTCATGAACAAAAATACTTACTTTGTTGCAATTAACTGAATTCCTTCTGAAACACATCTATTTTGTGTGTAAGCTATTGGGACTAAATTAATTATTTGCTACCTGAAATTTGGTTGGGACAAACACAATGAGACATGTGAAAAAGAAAATGTTGTCACCGTCATGATGAAAAGCAGGGCATGACACAAAATTCATAAATCTTCTGTGTCAACGAAAACCAGCAGAAAGTCCAAAATAGATTCTTAACGTGTGATTTCTGAATCTTGCTCTGCCTAGACAGCTACTGGTCAGCTTTTATGTTTTAAGGCTATCCTTGGACCATGGATGAAGCTAGTTCTATTTTTTAATTGGAGAACAAAAATTGTCAAACTATATCAACTATATCAAATATGTCTTTGAAAATGACTAAACTTACAGTTCCTATGGAGTGACCTATTTCAATAGCAGAATATATATTGTTAGTGAATTTTACTGAAGCATTATGGGTAATAGACTGAACTCAGAAAATTCCATGACTTCTGGGATAACCGCAGGGGATATTTATTGATATGTTTTGAAGTTTTTGCAGCTCTTTGGCTTAGCCTAAGCAGAATTTGTAATCCTACAAACAATTGGGGCAAGAGCTATGTAACTCCAGTGCAGGGCAGGATCCCAACTGCCAAATGTGATTCTTTCTCTCTTCGCAGGTAGGCTGCATGCCATATATAGCTTTTTAATGGCACAAATAACTTCCTTCCCAGTGGCAGTGCTGTCACAGGAGTGTATTCTGGCAACATGCAGTTGAAGACCCATCCCAATTTGGTCTCCACTCTAGTCTCACTGAGGACTGGGACATTTCCTATAGGAGTTGCCCTCCCTCCCCTCCTTTCTGGACAGGAAAGTTTTAGAAGAACTGGGAAGAAACCTAGATACTTTTGCACAAGAATCTGGGCTTGCCAATTAAAAATTAATAAGGAAAGGCAACAGGGAAAAAATAATAGCAGGAGCAAAATTAAAAAAAAAAATATTTCCATAACTTCTGAGTCTTCAGCTCTTTTTCTTCAGACTCATCTATAATCCTCCCATTGTGTCCCAAAGAGAGCTTTCCTGACCTGTAAAAGTTAGATAGCTGGCCTCTTTTGTCCTGAATTTATCCTTATAGGAGTCCCCTTGCACGTTTTAAAATTAATAACAGCACAATTCTTGTACCTTACCTGAGTGATTTTGGTGTATTTTCATGCTGTTCATCTTCAAATATCCGGACTGGTAGTTCCCACTCTCCCTCAAGAGAAGATTTAAATCTCTCAGTCACATACTGGGAACCAAGTTATCATTTTTAAGGCTTTGTTGTAAGACCTAGACCCTTGCTGGTCTAATTATATGTTAGGTAAAACCATAGAAGATGTACATGTTTTACATCAGTTGTCTTGTACAATCAGATATCTAAAATAACCCTATGAAAGCTGATAAACCAAAGGAAAAAAAAAAGCCCCAATAGCACATATGAATAGGACAGACCTACATTAATGTGTGCCTTTTGGAAAGGGCTAGCAAATGTTGAGAATAAGGAGACAATTTTTTGATGGCTCTGAACTTGTTTCCTCTAAATCAATAGAGTCACACTTATTATAAAGTTTGTAATGAAAGAATAATTCCTGAAGTTTTTAAATGTGACAAAAATATAAATCACCTTGAATCTACATTTTGGGCATTATATTATATAGCATTTATTATCTGATCCTTTTACCATCTTTATGCCATCATAACGTAAGGCTGAAAGTATCAAGATCTGCTAATTAACATCTTAATGTGATTGATGTGCTATTTTGATTACTTCAATTTTATAGCATTTAATTTTCAAATGGGTATGGGTCTCTCTTGTCAATAGCTGTATCATTTATACAAAGAGTGAAGCCCCCTTTTGCAGCAATTTTTAGTAAAGGAAAAGAAACTACTCTGACCCAGTAAAAAACATGCATGTTGCTGCAACTGGTTGTTTAAACCATTTTGTTTTCAAGATTATTTTAAAATAGGAAATCCTAATGGGTGTGGTAGCCAGTGTGTTCACAGAACATGTAATTCATCTTCACAAGAGACAGTCTTCTTTACACCCAGAGTATAATTGCCATGGGGAACAGCTAAGAAAAACTGAATTTGCTAAAAGCCAAAATATGAAGTGTTTCTAATGAAGATGATTATAAAGCTATACATAAATATTTTTTTTTTCAAAAAATCTCTCTGTTCTTATATTGGTAAAGAATGTGTGTTTTCATGCACACAATGGTGGAACAGGCATATGTTAAATCATGCAATTTTAGTATTTAGGAGAGGGATGGAGCACACTACACGTGGCCATTCAAGTAGTACAGCAGGACAGAGGTGGTGGACTTTTGGCTAGGACACCAGGGATATTGTAAAGGTCTACTAAAAATATAGGCTTGAACTTGGGTAATTTAGGTATGCTGTGAATGGGTGCTTTTGGTGAGCTGGGCCTCTGGGAAGGGGCTTAAAATCAGCAAGCTCATGTCCATGGACCGTGACTGAGACTTGTTCTTACCCTTCAGAATGTGGGAAATGGGCATGAACATCAGCTGAATCTCCCAGGGGATTTGTGTCTTACCGATCGTGACATCAAATCAATTCTGGCCAGGGACAGAGTTCAGATATATTATCTGCAGGGTTTTGCTGAAAACTTTCCAGATAGTTGGCAATGTTAAGACATTATCTGTTTTCAGGGTTGTATTTGTATCAGGATCAGAAGAAAGAAAGTGATAAAGCATGGATAAAGCATTCCTCTGTGGCCCAAACTTCTCGGAAATACAGCTGAATGCTGCAGCAGGAGCACTTCTCATACCCGTAGTACAGAAATATCCCCAAAGAGATAAGGCCACGCTGTGGAAGAGGGGACACTCTTTCCTAGCTCTATGTGCCTGTTTGTCCTGAAAATAAAACCCACATATCCCAAACCGGCAGCTCATTGAGTCTACAAACACTGCTCCCTTGTTCTTCCATTCACTCCTAGCATGGCTTAAAAATAATAGCACAAAAAGAATCATCCCGAGAAGTAGTGTGGAATAAATCAAAGTTGATGGAGCTACTGTTATTTGAAAAATGCAGGATTACCTGGGAGATGGGCTGCAAAGGCTTGAGTGCCATCCACGCTTATGAAAGACCTACTTAAGACCTGGTTCAACATGGAAGTAAATGGGAAGGCAACCATTTGAATTACCTGGGTATTGATTGAGTTCCCATGAAAGGAAAGTCTCAGGGAGCATATTTTAATGCCTTGCAAAAGGTTTGTATTCAAAGACATAAAGAGAGCAAGGTTTGAGTCATCTACATTACAAAAATATCCAAATGAAGATATGCAATGCAGTTTTCCTGACAGACTAAACACTAAAAAAAAAGCTTCAGTATGTCGGCAAATGCTATGTTCCAAACCATGTTACTGTGCTTGGAATATGGTTTTCTTTACGAATCCCTACCTACACTCTTTAAATGGGCATAAACTTCCTGTTGACTTTCCTACAGCCCTGTTCTTACCTGCAGCCCATGATAAGCAGCTGGCACTGGGCTTTACTCAACAGATGGCTGGCACAGGGGCTTACATGCATTTGCTCATCCCTGGCACGAGTCAGGGATGAATGATATAAAAAAATTCTGCACAGTTTTTGGATGAAAAAAATACAATGTGGTCCATCCGAGTGGAATTGTTATTTTCAATGAGCATGGTTTTGAACTTGGTACATTTTCAAAGGTCAGCTGAATCTCTTGGGGATCTGTGACAAGAGAGCAAGAAATTATCTGATATCATTATTATTAGGATTAATAACAGTGATGCAGGTCATTTTGTTAACCAATGAAGATTATTCTGGCTCTTGCTTCAGTCAGCAGTTAAGAGAGCTGAATACAAGCTTCAGGGAGATTTTCCATGACACATGTTTTCTTAGGAACATTCTATCTCCATTAATGCAGAGAGATCCTTTTTTAATGCTCCTAACCAATTGTTAGGAGAAACAAGAAATAGTAGTGAAATAGCAGACTTGATTTCAGCAAGTGTCTATCTAATTGGTGCCTCATTAGACTCTAGTATTTGGATGCTAGGCTATTTAAAAAAGCAACATTTAGTGTGTGGTCTATGCACATTTTATATGTGCCCTAAATCATACAGGAAAGCGAGGAATCTACAGGAAGGAGTTCATGGAAGAGTGAACACAACACAGGACTCTTTATTAAGCCTTAGAAAAATGAAACGGGAGGAAAAAACTGTGGAATTTAACTGGATGTGATCTTGTGCTCTATGATATTCACAGTTTTTCAGTGCATGGCTCCTTGTGTACGTCCCTGCAGGATGGCTGAAAAAGTGGGAACGCTGTGGGAATCATGTGTCCCTAGTAGCGAAAGTACATAATAGTCTCTCCAAAGCAGAACTGCAACCAGAGTCAGTGCTAACTGCAAACTATTTCCCTAATTAAAGCGTCAGGAGAAGTTCAATAAGTTTTTAGTCATGATGCGCTGTCCTGCAGATGTGTATGTGAAGCACACAAAAAGTCTCACCTGGCAGGCCAAAAAAAGTGTCTTCCTTATATCTTCTTATTTTCTGTGTGCACTTCATCAAATGCTGTACACTTAATGATTTTTCTTTTGCCCACTCAGGATACATATCTGTTGATATCTACTCCCAGAGCCCCAAGCTTTGATAAATCCTCCATCACTAGCTAGAACTATGTCCTTTCACAAAGCAATCATCCTTGCTTATGCACTTCTATTTCTTCTAACATTCTGCTGTTTCATCTTTAGGTAAAAATAGTGAGAAAAAAATTCAGAGTTTTAGTGAAAAAAAATAAACCTTAATTAGTTTCCACATCTATTAGTAAGGAGTTTTTCCTTAAGGCATGGTCCACAAATATCTGTAAACTTCAAACTTTATCTTGGCTTTAAAGAGATTTTGTAAGTAAAACTCTACAAATGAGCAAACAAAATGTGTTCCCATCGTTATGAATTTCTTTCTTTTTAAAGTTAAACATTTTTAAAACATTGGGCTCAACTCTGCATTTCCATACAACCTATAATAAATGCAGGGAGGAGGCAAAGTTACCCTAGGTTCTGCCTGAGTTACGCAGGCCACTGGAAGCTGTTGCTGAAGTCAGACGTTTTCCATCTATACCTTCTTGCTGGCCCTCGTGGTGGCCTTCTACACCCCTGTCCCCGAGGGGCCACTTGCTCCCTGTGCGACGACATGTCTTTCCAAGAGACAGAGACAGACAGGAGCGATTGGTCTTTCTCGTCTGGGAGATCCCTTGGGGTTTTAGCTTGCCACTGGCTTCATCAGTATTGCTCTGAAAGCACCCAGGGATATCTGAGGATGTTAAGGACACTGTTGTCAATGCCCTGGGACTGCTGGGGTTGCATCTGACACCTGGACCCTGCTGGGTGGCCGTCCCCAGGGCCTGGCAGACACCAGCGCTGGAGGAGATCCAATGCTGCAGCTTTTCCCTGGGCTTGCGGTATTTCTTCTGGCAGCACAACGATGAAAAACCTTGGGAATACAGAAGAGCCTGCATTGCTATTAGAAACCTTGACGGCAAAACACCCTCACCCAAGCCAGGCTGGTTTTCTTTCTGGTGAAGGGTTCACCAATACAGTTCACACCTTTGACTTCAGCGTAGAGCTGCTGCACCATGCCTAGGCTGGGTTCAATTTTCAGAGCTGGTCAGAAGATCTGGGCTTTACCCCTGTCTGCCTTTGGCCTGGCCACAGACACCAGCTACGCCGGCAGCAGGTCTCAGCCGGGTGACATGGCCAAGCAGGTTATGACCTGTATATTTGCTAAAAGCAGAGATTTCAGCTTTCTATAATGGGAATACATGAACTGGAAACCCTGAAAAATGACAGAATATGTAATCCCTGTATCTAGCTTTTTTCCAGACACAACACATCTAGAAACCATACACAAGTAATTGAATTAAATAGGAAAAATGAATGTAGCAATATAATTGGGACACAAAGAACTACAGATCAGCAGAGCAACACAAATGAAATGGATAGAAGTCAGGGCAGCATCTGCTTTTCAGATCTTGCATATATGGAGAGGCAGGTATAGCAGTTTGTTACCCTGGAGCTGTTCAAGCATATAGTATGCGGATTTCCAATAAACAGAGACCTTCTGCTTGAGCTTATGTTGCTTTCTTCCTGCTGCTGTTCTGGGATTTATCTGGAGTTCACAGACTGGGTAAAGTGTCCACTAATCTTATGGCAGCACACTGAGAATATTTTCAGCAGTGCAGCTGGCGCAGGGGAAGCCGTTCTTAACCAGGCACAGGCCGTGCGGAGGAGCCAGCCATGTGGATTTGGGAGGGTTTTTCTGTATGCACAGGTGAAAGCAGAAGATTTATTTCCACCTGAAAATTTGGGGGAACAAATTTGGGTGCACTTTGAATGTGGCTTCTAATAGGAATCGAGCATAAACACAAAATCAAGTTTCCAACTTGCTCGTGCTTCTAATACTCCTATACTGTTAGGAAAAGGATTTTGTGTGTGAATAAAATTACTACATCCTTGATAACTGTAAGAAACCACACACATTGAAAAAAAACCTTGTCGCGTCCCAAAGTTGGAGCAACTCAGGTTCGTGGATTTTCTTTGTCAGAATTAAGGTGAAATGACACCAGGGGAGTTCAAACAACAATCAACATTTATTCAACCTAGCTAACCTTGCCCAAGTACAAGTGAATTTATCAGTATGAACCCTGCATCATGTCATTAAGCCACTATTTGAAAAGAGAAGGGAGGTGTAGGAAAAGAAGTGGAAAAAGGAACATGAAACTGTGTCAGAAGGGGATCCCTCCCATTGAGTCACGAGGTTCAGAGTAGACCCCCTTGCTTTCTGGACTCCTTCTCAAAGAGGAGCCCAGGGGCGGCTAGATCCACTCCTACTCTCAGACTTGGTCAACGGTTTATGTTTCAAAGGATGAGGTGTAGGGACTGTGGAAAAGAGAGAGGAAAAAGAAAGACAGAAAGAAAGACAGAAAGAAAAGAAAAAGAGAGAAGAAAAGGGTTTCACCAGTCCTGGGTCCAGCGTTGGTCTAAAGGTCCAGTTCCANCATCCTCTGTGGGTCCCCTCCTGCAGGCACATACGCTGTGCTCCTTCTCATGGTCACTTCAGATAAGGAATTGCGGCGTTGGAGAAGTGTGGTCCCATCCTCTGTGGGGCCCTCTCCTCCGCCCACATTGTCCTGTTCACATGACTCCAGCATTTTTACAGAGGCTACTGTTCTACCAAAGTTCTTTAATGAATGTTTGAGACATTGACTATAATTTGTCAGACCATCACAACCCTCTGCATATGGAATAACTATATAGGAGAAAGGCACCAAACAGAGGAGAAAATACTTTCTCAGAAAAATCTGGGGAAGACAGGTTTAAATGAGAGCTGTGCCGAGTGTTACGGTGCTTCATTTAGTGCTAGTAAGGATATACAGTTTGTTTTGTACGTTGCACTTCAGTAAAACAGAGAAAAGCAGGCTCCTGATTAGGCATCCTGTGTGCTGTGCTGCCGATCAATTTACCTCTACGCTTTCCTTTGCTTTCAGTCAGTATCAATCTATTGTCTTGGGTGCTTATGTCTAGATACAAGCTTTTTAGGTCAAAGATGCAGTTTCCTGTGGCTGTTTTGTGCTTGCACAGCTGCTGGCATGGCTGGCCCTTCATCTGCCACTGCCACTGGCAGGTGATACTGAAATACAAGCAGTAAGTAGGAAAGGAACCTCCAGAAGTGAGGCCCAGGGGGAGGCATTGATTCTTAAGAGTGAAGTAAAACACGTGGTTTTGCCCCAGACCTGGAGCGCAGGATTGGAGAGAAAGCCTCCGACAGCAGTTTTCAGCGTGGGACCTGCCGAGACGCTCCTAAAGTACCCCCAGATTGTACCTCGGACAAGCGGTCAGTGTGTTTAAAACATCAGCATGAATCACCGACATAAACAAAATGAGAACAAAAGCTCAACATTTCGGCCACTGGAGGCTTACGTACAGCTGGAGGGAGAATGCTCTTGCCTGCAGGGGCTTGAGCGACCCCCCGAGAGCCACGAATCCCCAAAGGAGCAAATCCCACTGCCCTGGCCCATGTGTGCGCAGAGAGAGAAACCCAGGGCAGGCTTCAGGGGAATGGGTGGAAGGGAGGGTTTTTGTGTCAGCAAAACAAGTGCAGCTTCTGACTATAAACGTAAGGACGACGTGTGTGCAGTCAACCAGGGTTCCTGTCTTGGCGAAATATGTTGCCAAGAACAGCAGAAATCAGATGTGCTGAAATAATTCCCCCTTCTGGATTTCAGCGTCCTACAGTTCAGCATTCATTGTAGGCCACTCTATATTTAGCAACAGTAAATTAGACATAATGTAATTAACGCATAATTCTTTATTTTCCTATTGAAAATGGCAATAACAGTAAATTATCGTAAATAATTATGGACTGCTTACAGGATTTTCATGGACAAGACAATGCACTTTTATTTGATAAGATTTTATAACCATACAGACTTTATAGCTGTAAAGGTAAATTACTGTTCCTGTGGTTTCAACATAATGGGCTGTGCAGATAAAGTATTTTTGTGGAAATATGAATGCTTCCAGATGTTTCACATATTTTCCTCATTGATTTACACTTAATCTTCACGTGATTGTGCGTAGGGAGTTCATGCAAGGTATACATAAAAGACACAAATGCACAGAGGTAGGGATTTGGAACTAGAAAATGTAGAATTTTATACCAGTTTTAAATGCAAATGATGATTTGATTGACTATATCCAGCCAGAAATGCTGTTAGGTGTGAAACTTTGTGTTATTGCTGATATCATGCCAAGAGAATTCAAATCTATAAAGCTAATAAGCTAATTGGAATTGTGCCAGTTTCGATATGTGCACTCTAAATGAAGCCTGAGGGTACTTGATGTCCAATGTTAAGATTTGCCTTGAATCAAAAATTTACTAAATAATTATTAAGATTTTTTTTGGAAAAAATCCAAAATTTAATAAAAACCCATGTATCAAATAATAGAGACACAGAGACTCCCTCAAAGCACACATATATGTATATGGTATGTGTGTGTGTGTTTGTGTTAATAGACAAATAACCTTCTATGACACAACATTTCTTTAGTCCATGGATATTGGAGTTTAGAAGTAGAAGATAGCTATTAATAGGATTGTATTTCCTCCTCTTTTATTGCTAGAAATGCCAGAGCATAATGCTTTGGAGGAAGGTATTTTACGGAAATAACACCAGCACCAAGCTGATGGCTGAATCCAGCCTGCAGGAGCACGGCGTGGAAATGCTTTTCAGAGCGGACAACTGCACCTTGGCAGCTGCAAGGGGCCAACCGCCACAAAAGAAAGCTGTGTTCTGATATAATTTCAGTCTGCTTATGACAAGGATATTCACACTTTGTAAGACTGATACTGTACACAGTGTGTTATTGTGGGTACTTTATTGTTCAATCAAACATACTGTGAAGAATATTTTTTTTTTTTCTTAATTTACTTCGATCAAGGAAAAACATATTCTTTTGAGGTGTCCTTGCTCGTGCATGTGGGTTAGTAGCTTGGTACAAGAAACCATTTAGTTACAGGCTTACCTTCAAGCACACTCTTAAATCCAACTGAAATCAGAGAGCTTTAGAAGTGTGATTAAAGCTAAGTATACGTGCAATGGTTTGCTGCAAAAGGGCCATGTGTTTGGGAAGGTATTTAATGTTACATATAACTTGAATCAGACAAACAAACTTTAGGCTGGTATTTGAAGACAATTTTGTTGAATGCACATTTCCCATCCATGTTAAATGGATTCTCTGCAAAACTCTTGTAAAAATATGTAGCAAGGATAAAACATACAGTTTTCAATGAAAATTGTTAGCCAGTCACTAATGATTTTAGATAGTAAACCAATTTGATCTTCATTTTCATAAATAGCCAAAGGAATGCCATTCCGTTAAACTGGTGATTTACCAGCTGAAAGAAAACATTGCAATGTGATTTGAAAGTTTATTATAAACTTTGCAAATAATTTGAAATGAGATGTAAATTAGCCTGTGATAGAAAAGCAGCCTTTACTGATTTTACTTGAAATATTCTGGTCTTAACTAAAGTGAAGGGGCTGTTGTGGAGAGCCGGGGGAGCTGGGGCTGTGTGCTGGCATGTCCGAGCATTACGCTCCTGAAACCCAGCTCCTGTTACAGCCCAACGTTTCCTCCCTGAATGTGTTCGGTTGGGCTCTGGTCCCACTTCCACCAGCATCCTTGCAATGAGACCTCTAATTTCAACAGTTTTCAGACGTGACAACAGAAACTGGCCAACTAATTTAAGAGAACCTGGAAGAAGGGTTTTTACTTCTAAATCAGTTTATAGAAAGGTTTGAGATGATTCTTGCAATTATTTTCATGAGAATGCTTTAGTACCTCCATGTGAATATTCCTGATGAGCAGAGGACAACGGCGTGATAATTCTGCCTTAAAATAGTATGAGCTACTGTTGAAACAACGTGTTTTGAGGGGCTCATTGAGAAAAAACAGCAGTGCAAGAGGAACACGTAGATGTGCAGAGGTTTGACTTGCTGATCTTCTAGTCATCTTTTAGCCACGAGCCAAGAGGATATTGGCAAACATTGTTAAGTACAAAATAAAGTAATAATCTTTATAAGAATGTCCATACACTTCTAAACCTGTAGGGTCTTAAAAACCACAAAGTGATTGTGAATATAGGGCTCCTAGGTTAATAGCTGGAAATCAAATGCATTAGGAAGTCCAGCCGGAAGACGCTGATAAGAAATATTCTTTGTTCCTTTGGAAATAGCAATACTTAAGATAAAAGTAGAGTACATTTTAGAGTGGAGATGAATCTGACTTCCAAATAAAACATGAAGTGAATATTGAAAAGAACAGCAGGGAAAGCATTTTTTATTTTCTTCCTGAGTTCAATATCTGAACTTTAAAAATAATTTATTTTTTGTTTGTGTTTATAGCTCTGTATTAAAATAAAAACTCAGGTTTTCCAGGCTTTTTATAGCCTGCATTGTTCTTTTGTATCTTATTTGCTGTTGTGTTTTGGTGTTTTTTTTTTTTTTTCCTTAAAGCAATGCTCTCTGTTTCTACATTATTGACATAAGCCAAAGAATATCTGACATAAAAACTGCACAATAGTTACAGGAAAAACAAAGGTGTAAGCTGATGCCTAATTGCTGAAAACTTAAGTGTCTATTATACGTTAGCGCAAATGGGCTGATTTCAGTAGTGGTATTTGGGATTCACGCCTCACCCAGCGGCGGTTCTGGATATTTGTTATTGATGCCTGCTGATGCTCAGCGAGTCTTAGTAATGACATGGGTTTTTGTGAGGGAAGGAATTACACGCTGTAGCCATCCATGATAGTAGACAACGACGTTCAGAGGTTTGGGGTGGTCGCTGCTGTCCTAATCACCTACGTGTATGCATTGCTGGGCAACTGGGACAAACCCAGGGCCCCTCGTTACTCAAGCCTATAGAGAACTTTAATTTCAGATCGTATAGCAGACGCTATGCCATATTATTCAGGAAGCAGCCGAGTCGTCCCTCCAGTGTATGGGAGCCTTACTGCTGTGAGACGCGTGTGTTAGGATGGTCTGACGGGACACGGAGGTGAGGTCTGACTGTCACGAGTGCCCGTTGGGCTCCTCTGCAGGTGCTGGTGTTGGCATAGGAGGAATGTGGCAGGACAGCAGTGATGGCCCAGGTGTTCCACGGAGGGATGCCGGCCGGGGACAAACCAAGGCCTGTACCCTACTCTTTCCCATGTGGGTTTAACACCACCATGCTGTGGTCTGTGCTCCTCTTGCATCAGCCTGATGGCCCCATTCTGGCTTTATCAGCTCTCTCTTTAAGCAAAGAAAGCCCATACCAACAACGACAGGGGAATCTCTTCTTCTGTCTTTCTGCTTCAGAAGCAAAATAAGATTTGTGGGAAGTGCAGCAAAATGTATCTCTAGCATACCCAAAACATTGTGGAGGAATTTGAAGCAAATTCCAGAGTTCTTGGTCTTTGTCAGAATACCAGGTACTTGTGATCCTGGTCACTGGATTCTTTCTTTCATTCGTTAGCCTAATTCTTAATGATTTCTTTTCCTAGCTATATTCAATCAATCACATAACCTCTTCCTTTACATGCACAGCCACTTTGTTTCACTTCACAAGGAGAATTGTAGGCATTGCAATATATTTGGAATATTAAATGTGGGAGCTAACAGATCTGTCTTGTATGTGTTCATCACATCGGGATATTAGTAACATTCCTGAGGTATTTAAAAGAGGCATTGAAACCTCATTTACTCATAAACTACATCAGGTTTTCAGTGCTCACTCTGCTGAATGCTGCACATCCCATTTTTCAGCGAAGGATAAGTAAATGGGTCTTTTCGACGGAAGGGTAAGTGAAGAACATGACATATCTCTCATCTGGGTAAAATACATCTTCACAGGCTTTTGATAGAACCCTTACAAAAATGTCCTTCAGAAATTAGGCTGTAGCTAGCACAAATGTAGGGCCAAATAAGCAACTCTACGTTCATGTTAAAAGTCCCACACATCCAGGATTTTGGAGAAACAAGAACAGAAAAAGATGGAAAGAAAAGCACTATGTAGAAATCACAGTTTCCTTTGTTGTTTCCAACCCTCTCCCTCTCAGGTTTTAAAAATAATTCTCTAGAATTCAGCAGGGAATCTCAGCCATATGTATCTATAATAGTGAGTGTTTCAGCTTCCCAGGATGCTCCACAGGCCTTTCTCATAATGGAAAGTCTTTTTTATGGCTTGAATTTATTATTTTATAAAAGACATTTTGCTGATATTAATATTGGTTATATCAACAGAACCTCTCAGTCGTCCCATGGACACATTGTGTGTTAAGACCTATGGACCCCAAAGCTTCCTTCGCCCACCCTGCTCCTGTAGGGTGAATATCAGCCCCAGCTGGACTTCAGCAAAGCCTTCAGGTTGAAGATAAGGAAAACTGATATATTAACACTGCTGAAACAGAAGTCTTTAGCTTGAGATCACCTTGTCCTGTGGGTGGTCTTTTGGAGGGATCCTTATTTCTATCTGAACCAAGTTCTCCAGCCATAAATATCAGGGATTTTGTAGAGTTCATATGCTGATGCCAATAGAAAGACATTTCTGGAACCTGATGGTGGGACGAAACAGAGTTTCATTTTTTACCTTTGGGCTCTGCAGTGAATATTTCTCTTACAAATGGAAAGTGCTAATGTTCCTGTAAGCCTCATGACCAAACCTAGGTGTTACAGGCTAGGGGATAACTTTACCCAAAAGAAAATTTCCTTTTTAGTGTCAGTTTTTGGTATCATGGATAACCTTATGTGGTAGACATGAAATGCGAGTCATCTGAGTCCGATGAAAGCCAAGAAAATATTTAAAAACAGTGTCTTGTGTATTTTGCTCTTTAAATCATCTGGCCTTTAATGGGAAAGCTGTCAATATCTTCAATTAGAATAGAATTTTAAAGTATCTGTGAAATAATTTAGAAGATGTGACTGATTTCTTGTCAGTGATTTATTGCGTTTCTTACCATGGTGGCACTGTAATGTTATCTGCTGCAAAAATAGGACTGAAGTGAACAGTGACAGTTTCCTCATAGTGTAGATACTTTCTCTCTTTTTTTTTTTTTTGTTGTTTAGCTGATTAATAATCGTTATCTCCCAAAGATGAATGAAATTATCTCTGATGAGTGGTGTAAAATTAAAGATAGGACAGAGAGAAATTGAGTGTTGCTTGTTCAAGTCAGGGTTTTTTTATCGCTCTTTCTTTCTTAACTTCATGGAAGGAGGAAAACACACCTCTTTCAAGCTTGGCTGGATTTGAAATTATCTGTTGTCATGCTTCCTCTAGCTCAGCATCCTCATGGGCTGTTCTTAGCAACATCTTCATTTTAGGATTATATAGTCTATTTAATGCATATGCAGCAGACTTCTAATTGCCTTTGTTGCAGCAATCCTCGGTCATCAAATTTCTCTCTGAAAGGTTGGCACACACTCATGGAAAAATGCTTTTTCCACAGTAGGTTCACAACTGGGGCAAATGTGAGGACCTGGCAGAGAGTGTGGGGGAGGGGGAGAAAGCTGGAGCATCTCTGGTGAAGCTGGTGGATGGGAGAGCACAGCCTAATCCCTATGCTCTGCATAAAAACTATCAGAAGCAAGAAAACAGGACACATCTGCCAAAGCTGAAGTAGTGGTGCGGTCACAGGAAGAAGTAGGTCAGATATGAGGGAGGCAGTTAGTTCAAGGACTTTTGACTTCCAAATGCTTTGGAGTAAAGTTACCAAGTTGAGGAAGTTTCTTGGCTAAGATGATGTTCCTTTTTTCCCCTGATGCATCATTTCTGGCAGAATCAACGTGGAAGTGTAGAAGCCCTTTGGAAGCTCACATATGTCTAACAGAGGCAATTCCATAATTTCATTTACAATTGTCGACCATCAAATTAAACTGGGATTAGATAGGCTCCAACTAGTATGAAATGGTTCTCCATTCAATCTCTTACCCTGTTTCCTTCATTCAAAGCTTGGCTGAACCAGACATGTGTATCTCTCTCTCTCTCTCTCTCTCTCTCTCTCTCTCATATGGCTTTTAGAGCTTACTTTATCTATTTTTCATATTCATTTCTCAGTAATACTTTTTAGTCCATTAGGGTATCTATTTCTTCTTAGCTAGCAAAAGCAAGCCTTACTCCCTTTTACATCATACACACATTAACAGCATCACTCAGCTCACACCATTACTTCAATTTGACCTAGCAAGTGCTGGAGAAGGGTGGTATAACAGTCCTTACAGTTTTATTTAGCTCTAACATAAACAGTTGTGAAAAAAAAAGACTAATGCTCAAACACAGGAAAAGCATCTCAACTTTGTTTTCTTTCTTTAATTGGCAAAAAAGAGTCACTACCATCTTTCTCAATGAAGACAGTAAGATTATGTCTTATTAAAAGATATGTGGCCGCTATCCTCCCCATAACCTAACTTACTTCTGTCTGGTGACTGTCTAAGACCCATTTATTCCTTATGTGAATTTCTTGCAAAGGAAAAAGTCTTATCAAGATCAAGATGTCCCGTCAGATTGGGCTTTTGAGCCAAAGCATGAAATCTGAATGTTTGAAATGTCTGAACAGGACACTGTGTAAGGCTCACTTCTACCTATATGACCACTGCCCACTGGCCAAAAAGCAATAGGTAATTGGTAAGAGAGCAACAACCACAGGGACAGTCACCAGCCGCCTCTCCAGGGCCTCTGGCTTTTGTACCACAAGCTTTTATGAGAATTGTGGGACCTAGAGAACGGTTACTTATTACCTGTGCTCCTCCCTGAAGAAGAATAATATCAACCATACACTTCGAGTGGCAGAAGGTCACAGCCGTAATGTTGAGCAGCCATTTTTCAATGATAGCCTGAAATGTGTCTCTTCTGTTACCCTTTCTCCCCAGAGGTGCTGTTTCTAGTTTTTGCCAAACCATATAAATCAATGACTACCACATTACCGTATCAGCATTTTTCAGCTTTCTTACATGGGAAAAGGCACCACCTCTAAAAATAACCACCAGTGAGAAAGAATTCCTTTTCCTCATCAATACCAACTCCACCAAAGCCTAAATTTTTGCCACCATCTTTTAAGACAGGGATTTAAAAAGCATTTTCCCACCGAGTTTTAGAAAACCCTCCAGAATCAGATTTATGATCAGTTGAGGTGATGAGCAGTGAGGGACATATATGCAATTGTTATCATATATATTTTGCTAAAATTGTGCATATTTTTAGCTTGTGACCTATATTTAACAAATATATGCAATGTGACACATGCCATCAGAAATTAGACATGTAGTTATGAAAATACAAAGAATGTGACACACACCATTAACACGTGTCAAAAATCATTAGAATCCTTCTCCATTAAAGCTACTCAAGCACTTCTAAAGTGAGGAAGCCCAGTCTCTTTATAAACACATAGTCTAGCTGGTACACCTTTTATTTTGTCTTATAAGGGCTCCTGGCTAAATTCTGTGTCATTATTATATATTCTTTGTTTGCTGACATTACATCCAGTCTTTCCTGTAATATATGGTCAGAAAAGTGGCAGCACAGAAGCATGTTTCTGGTAGCACTTTGGCACATGCTGATGGGATTTATGTAGATTAAAATGCAAACCAAGTTGATAATCTAATGCAAAGTATCTTTCAGCCCACAATCAGAAGCAGAAAATACAGCAGTCCTGTTTTCCCTCTCACTAAGTCTTTCAAGAAGTCTTGAACTTTGCTCTTCTTCCCCATAAAAGCAGGTGATCCATTTCTCACTTTCTCCATTCTCAGTACAAAGTAATTAATTAAAATTAAATTCCTAGAAGTGTTAAAGGGGTTGCATCAACAACATGCGTTAACATCTCCAGTGCTATCAGAGTCATCTCTGCTTTAAAGAGGCTCTTTGTTACTAGGAAAAAGGGGATGAAAACCACTTTCAAGCTGAAATAGCTTGTTTGGAAGGGCTGTGTTAACAATTGGGTATTAAAGAAACCCACCTTTACCATCATTCAAACAAGAGTTTATCAAGGAATAATAGTATATACATGTATATTGTTATTAAGGGTGTAATAATGCTTTGAGCGTCACGTCGGACGTGCAGAGGGGACCTCTGAGCTTCTGCACAGCCAGGCAGGGGAGATGGGCTGCGATACACACCTGCAGTGGATAGGCAGAGCTACCGCTGAATTTGGCATTTGTGCCTGCTGAGGATGCGTTTTGATACTCAGGATAATCCTTGCTCTGCCCTCTCCTCTCCCATTTTTCACCTTTGAAAATCCTTCTTTGGAACTGGGAGATGAAGAACGTTATTTTTGCTCTTTCCAAATTTTAGGGAGGGAAACATGAGGTTGCAAAGCTCCTTCAGGTCATTGCCTTTAGGGATGCTGCCAAAAATCATTCCCACCCTCAGCTGGGACTGTGGGAGGAGGGGAGTTCCTGGGTCTCCCCTGGGATGGCTTGGCACGAGGCAGCAGAGGAAGAGGATAAAGCTGGGCTGTGAATGTGGTCCTTTTTGCAGAAAGTGGCAAAACGAATGAGCATCTGTCCTGTCGAACTCCTAGTGAGTGGGCAGATAAATTTTAAAAGCTTTGTCAACGTCAATTTGCTTCCAGCCTTCCCTGACGTACAGTCCGGGACGGCTTAGGAGCCATCCTCAAGAGCTTCCCATCCTGAGATCTCATGCTCTATTTGTCCCTGGTGACTGCTGGCCTTTGATTCATTAGCGCAGACAAACTGATTTTTCTGCCCCTTTCCTCCACACCCTGAGCTGAGGATTTGGCTTTTCTGTGTGCACGAAAACATGTCCTAGGAAGTCCTAAAATGAAAAATGTTTGCATCACAGCTTGCTTGCTAGAAAAGTCTTATTCTCTCCTGACACATTGATCTTTTTCACACTGCTTTTGTTCTCTCGTTAGCATACACAGCTGCCTGCATTATGCCATGCCGAATGTAACACATGCAGGATGTGCTTGTCAGTGTGTCAGGCTTGAAAACCTATGATTAAAAATTATGTTGCTCATTAGTCATTGCAAATCAAGCTGAGAACAATGCTCTCTGGCCAATTTGTAAACAAACATCCTGTTCAACCTGTTCCACGATTTCTCTTTAAGGAAGTGAATAGGAGACCAGCTTATAAATAAATAACTCCCTAATTCTGCTGGAGACACATACTCAGGGCAGTTTACTGGATGAATAAATATTCCATAATTTCATTTTCTACAAAATTGCCTCCTATGAATTTTGGCTTCAGATATCCCTAATGCCAATAATGATTCATAAATATTTTATGAAAGCAAGCACAGTGTATGTGTGTGTGTGTGTGTGTGTGTGTGTGTGTGTGTGTGTGTGTGATGTATGCCTGTTCTCATGTGGACAAAGAATTATCATTAAAAGTAACAAATTAGTATCCTGAGAATACTGTCAAGATCATCACACTAGTGAAAAAAACCTCAATCAGAAGACAGATGCATGTTCCTCTTTTGTTTCTGAATGCCCAAAGCCTATGTGAAAAACTGTCAATATTACAAAAAAGGAATTTCCAGTATAATTTCTGCATATTTTCTCCTCCACAAACACTACTTTGGTTCTCTTGGGCACCTGGAGGTCTAGGAAGAGCTTTGAAATCCGTCGCATAATTCCCTCACGTATGTAAATTAACATTCATGGCCACAGACAAGGCTGAATTCAGACACCAGTCCGTGCCGAAGAAAAGCCCATTTTCTCAGACTTCCAGCAGAGTTGAAGAGAGCGGGTGACGGCACAGTACCATGGACCGGCCCTGTGCTCGCAGGAAAGTAGCTGTTTATAGGCAGAAAGAGAACACAGAGTATATATGATACTGTATATAGGAAGGTATTAAATTAATTGAGCAAATGCCATCGAGGCAAGGCTGCAGTCCCCATCTTGCCTATTACCAGCAGCTGTCAGAGGTGAATCACTCTGAGCGCTTCTGAATCTCGCCACAGGATCACTTAACGTGTAATGCAGCCGTTTCCTTCCAGTCGGAAAAATGACTCCGGATTTGGTTCAGAGCACAGGAATTAGTAAGTGGCCAATCTCCCCGATGTCCCATCCTCTCTGCGAAGGAGGCCAGAACCAACTCTGGAAAAATGCGCCGCCGGGGTCTCCAGCAGACTGTTAAAGATAACATGCTCACATAGAAATATCCCTCCTTACTGTGGTTAATTAGAGGCTGTTTAGTACCCGGAGGCATGAAGGTTTATACTCTTAAATGGTCCTATTCTAGTTGTTACCAGACCCATTGAGAACACTGTTATAATCTTGACTTAATATTCTTGATTGATTTAGTGACATTTACATATCTACAAAGGGATTGCAACATGCGAGTGAGTGCAAGCTGACATGTAGCTCCAGCCTGAGGACTAAGAAAATATTTATTTCAGTTGCTGATATGTTTAGGACTAGTAAGTGCTATGTGATCTACATCTTGATTATATTTTAGTTGATCAGGTTAGCAGCTATTTTGGTTTGCCTGTTAATTTTCCAAAACGGTGTTCTTTACCCAGTGGACCACAATAAATCATCTGCATCTGCTATACTCTCTTACCTTGCTCTCTTTTAGCTCCCAGATCACTGAGCCAATAGGAAAGGAAAGACCCTTCAGAGATGGGCCAGTCTGCGATGGCGGAGCCCTGGCTGTGCCCGTGCACTGGGGGCACTGGGAGCTCCGGGCTGCTCCCTACTCCCCGGTGCACCCTCCTGCATTTTCTCCAACAAAGGATGTGCGCTTCTGCAAAAGTTCATGGCCAACAGCATGTGACGCTGCATACTATATTCCCTAAGACTGGGTAAGTCCCACTGCCTGCATGCCCCGATTCCTTAAAATTGAGCAGAAAAGAAAACATTTCTGTCAAATGTTGTTACGCGGTGCACTGTGGTGTAGTATGGAAAAACATTTCATTTTGGTTTCAACTCAAATGTGTATGAATTCAGCATACTAGCAGAAAATGATTTACTTTTATAGCATTAGATCACTTAATACTCCCTTTGATTTCCTACCTGGAGGTCCCAGTTGAGCAGAGCAGCTCTGCTCCAAGCAACATTAGGGAAATGAGACATATGACAAACTGTACAGGCATCAGGTCTGATAGGCAGAGACTTTCCAGTTTGAAAGGACAAAGGTCATATTCTTCCAGGTAAGCCAATTGACAGTGCCACTTGCATTTTATGCTCAGGAGGTTTCCAACTCCAGATAAAAGCTCAGGTACCAGATGAGACTGCATCAAAGAGGATTCATCAGAATTTCTGTGCAGTCTGTTTTTAAAATACTGAAAAATGCAATCTCAGTCAAGCTAGTTTTCCTAGTCAGGACTTCTCTTGCTGTTTCTAAACTTACTTGTCAGACAAACAAATATTCAGCTTTGTTCCATCAAATTCGGTTCTTTAAATTCTCTGGAAATCTGAAGCAACTAAAGTAACAAAACTGAGAACTTACCTGGCTGCTTGGAAAAGTTTCTTGGACTGCTTTGTAATGTTTTTGCCATTTTCACTATTTGCATTGTAAAAATGGTTAATACAAGCTGCAAAAAAATGTTATGGAAATATATTAAATACATACAGGTGATAATAGAATTACAGAAAATTAAGGTTGCACTACCAAGTGTAAGATTAGTTATATCAAAGCCATTTCTGAATGGCATATTTTGCCCTTGAAGACCTCCCACAGGGGAAAGCCCGGAGCCTAAACAGACTGTCCATCCCATTGCTTTTCTACCTGTTTCTTGACAGAAGCTTTTTCCTAGTATCTAAACAGAATTTCAGGATACAACATGAATTCCTTTTGTTACACTCTTCAGGGACATGCAGTACACTGTATTTACCTTTTCTGCAGGCTACTATGTACTGGAAGACTCTTATCATTCTCTTCTTTAAGTTTTTGTATTTTGCTTTTTGTGTGTGTCTGTGCTTAATATTCCCTATTTAATGAAATTTGCTGGTTGTCTTTTCCAGTTGCTAGGTCATTCCTGTTATCCTTTTTACCTGGGTCTCTAAAACTACACCTTCAAATTTTGTTAGGGCCAAACCAACGCTCATTGAGGTGGGAGAATTATTTTAATGTGTGTGGTATTTCTTGCCTATACATCCTACTATGCAGTTTTCTGTATTAGCTTTGTCCCTATTTTATTTCAGTCTGGTATTTTTTCGGACATTTAATCAAGGTCATCTGAAATTCAAGTTTTATCCTCCAAAGTACTCCCTGTTCTTCCAAATTCACAAATTTCATAAGAAAGTTTTCTATTCAGTTGTCCAGGTCATTAATAAAAATATTGGATACTGCTCCTATAGAATCCTATTTGATGTATCTTTCGCTTTTGATAAGGAATCATGAATTCTTTAAGTATGTCTGTCTAATGAGTTTTGCAGCCAATTCTTGTTTCATTAGATTATGCTTTCCAAAAACTTAATAATTACCAAACTGCTAAATTATAGGAAATGTCAAGAAGTAGAAGTTTGCAACATTTTCCATAGCCCTGATTCCTCAAAGACATATTCCTTGGCTGAATTATACTCTCAAAATGATTGCTTGTGTGCTTTAAGTCAAGTCCATACTGAAAGAATTTTAGGAATTAACCCATCATTAAGACTGGAGCATTCTGAGAATACTGCCTAAACTCCAAGGCAAAATACTCTGTTACAATAGCGTAAATAGTAATGACTGTAAACTAGTGATTTCAGTAATGTTAACAGTGATGCTAATTACACCAGCGAATCTTTCTTCATCAGCCCTATTCTCCTCCTGGTCTTGAAGTAAGGGAGATTATATTTTGAGGCACATGGATAAAACTCTATTGCTTCAATAAATAACAGTGGATGAGCTATGAGCTATGTATGCTAATAAGCTCCTCGTTAAAACAAATGTATTGATGGTAGCATTGTCTATTGAGACAACATGATATATAGACAGCTGGATCATACATAATTTAAACTGTTCTCACTTTACAAACTTGACAACTGAACAAATATAATTGATTAATGTATTGCAATATTCATTCCATTAGTTAGAATATATATCCAAAATTGAAGATGTCAATCAACTAAAATGAATGCATGTTTTCATAGAGCACTGTGATTCTTTTTATTAAACCAAGAAAAAAATCAATCACTATTTTTGGATTCAGATTAAACAAGAGTGTGACTCCTGCAAATTATGTGGCAATAACTATATGTGTTTGGTTTAGTCATGCTAGAAAATTACTCTGGATACCTTTGATCTATTTAATATGTAAAAAAAGAAGCTATTTATGATAGCAGTGTCTATAAACACTTTAAACAAATAGTTTCACTGATGTATAGGTACAGGAGATACTCACACCAATTTTACACTCCATTGGTTCCAGTGAAAGTTACTCTTGATTTAGACCAGTGCAAAAGAGACTGGAAAGCCCCGTATTTTAACTGCTGTCTTTCACATGCTGATCTGCAGCTCCCGAATTGCTGGATGAATAATTCTGTGGCAAATATTGCAGGTTCTGTCTGCATTTTTGTAGTAATTTACTTCTGAACCTTGGGAATAAAAACAGAAATCTGTCATAAACAAAGCACTCATTTCTTTCGGCTGGAGCTCTGTCTGTACTCGCCGAGCGGGTCTGCTCCACTCGGTGTGTAAAACATGCTGTAAGGCATTTTCTTTTTCAAAAAGAATGCATGAACACTGTTTTAATAAGTTTAAATTTCCTGACGCCTGCTCTCAGCTGAAGGCGCAGCTTGGACCGGAGCAGATGTAACCCGCTGCGGGCGTCAGTTCAAGCCGCGGTGGCACTCACAGCAAACCCTTCTTGCCAGGCAACAAAATACAAGGGGAAGGAAAATGGGAAGGAGGGGACTTCACCAAGAAACCGAGATCCACGGTTCGTAGGGGTCTTGCGGGGGTTTGTCTCATCTCGCCTGGTCAGTCAGGACCTCCTTCCTTTTTCCGTTAAGCTTCTCAACGATAGCTGTGGCCTGTGCAGTACCCAAGGAAAGGATGAGCCCGTGCAGCTTTTCCCACAGCAACAGTTTATATTATTGTGATGGTTTGAACATTTATTTACATGGAGTATTTTAGTTTTGACCTGTCTCTGACATCCATTGCTGCCTTAGGCACAGACACACACAGAGTGTGCTACTGTGGTCCCTCCTCACACATGAAGAGATAAAGGTATGAAAGTCTATATGTGCGTAGGCTGTAACATTATACCTAAATTTATATTATTATCTTGAAATTAGATACATTATTATACTGTTAGTATACTATAGCAATATTATTATATTACTTTTCTCTAGAAATTGATATTATTATATAGAATATATATTATGATATTCCAATGTATACTCTCCATTTATTGAAATAAATGGAATCGAAATTCTTGTTACATCAACAGACCTCTTCCAGCTGGACTCAAACCACAGGTGCTCAGTGCAGTCCTCCTGAGAAGGAGAAGATTATCCCAGTCCCAGAGAATTTACCATGGTCAGCTCTGCTCCCCATCCAAATGGGATCTTGGTGACGTGGCGTTGCCGCAGTGCAGGAGGGTTTGGGAAGGGATGCAGAGAGTGATGCTCTGCCTTTGAAGAAGGCAGCAAATAAACCCACTCAGCCGAGCATGATAAAATACACACACAAAAGGGTACGTAATATATACCTAACCACACCGCGACTTTTAAAAATTAACACTGCTTACAGTTTATTTCCTAAGCATTCACCTGTAGCGACAGGCCCTGACATGATCTGCAGTAAATGTGCTCAGTACCACAGAGAATTTTTGCATGCCAAATTTTTTACCTGGTAGTCCGGACAACCACACTAGGGATTTCTGCCAGGTTATCCTACCTTCACTGTGATACAGCAGACCTGCATATCTCCTTGGAATATGATTAAATATAAAATTGCACAGTGATTGATGGACAAAGAATTACCTAAATTCTTTCCTTTGACTTTCTCACGCTGTTACCTGTCATACAGTGATATGGTGCATGCACCTCTGCATGTCATATCTCGATCTCCTTCATCACAGCTCTGTGGTCTAACACAACAAGCTCCACGCAACTTCTTGCAAAGTACTTTGCAGTGGCTGAAGCAGCAAAACCTGGGAGGAGCTCTGGCTCCAGGGTCACAGCTGCCACTCGGATTAATGCAGATTCTCCTTCTTGCAGAAGGACTAACCCACTGCAGAGAGCTGAGCAGGAGGGCACGACCCACCACCTGCAGGTCCCACCCCGGTTTGCCCACAGTTAGCCCTTCGTGGTGGGTTCAGCTCATGGGCTTGGCTTTGCTCCAAATGCATCCTTCCATTTTCTGCTCTCCTTTTACAGCTCCAGGCACACTCAGTGCAGCACAGAGCAGGGAGCACTTTGTGGAGTCAGTGGAGATTTTGGGGGCCAGGGAACCAGGCTGCGAGCGCCAGATGCAGAGTCTTGGCTTCACCGTCCTTTTGGGTGAAGTAATTTGAATAGTTGTAATACTGGCAGCATCTTTTTCACATTGAAAAAAAAAAGTGTTAGGCAAGATAAGCAGTCTACGTAGTGATCTTTTCTGCCTGTGAAAACCTTAGTCCTGCAGAGATATGTGGTATTTAACTATCGCTGTAGAGTGACACCTTACACAGTTACAGAATCTTTATATTTATGTGAAGACCAGCAGCTGTGTTAGGAGAGAAAGACAAAAAGCCTTTTTATTACCTGAAATTAACAGAAGCATTGATATGTTTCAATAGGGGAACCCTCTATATACCCGCAGCTCAGCTTTTTCGGGAACGGGCTGTGCTATGGCTAAGTCCTGGGCAGGGAAGCTGAGAAGGAAAGGAGATGCTATACAATCCTGCACTCTAACTACTGCCTGAGAACATTTCTTGCTGGTCCATTTTTCAAAGCTGAAAGCTTGTCCCTTTTATGTTCTTTCAGGTATTAGCCATCTTAAAAAGAGAAAGGAGTAAGGAGCAAACAGCTCACACGACACAGCAGGCAGTATTTTCTCTCCCAGTTGCAGAGGGCTCTGACAAACGTCCATTCATCACCCCTCAGTAATTTGGGAGATGCTAGATTAGGGTTTTCTTTGCATGCGATCACAGAAATTCCTTAGACAAGAGCTGGGCAGCACTGGGGTGACCAGGGTGCAGGCTCTGGGCTCGCTCATGTCACAGTGATTTGTGGAGGACACAGAAGGAGGACTTGGGGCAGCGGAAGCGATCGGGAGCGATGGCATTTATCATGTGTTTGAGAGGGGACACAGCTCCTGAGCGACTCTTGATAAAAGCACAGGAGAGTTGTTGGGCCAGACACAGAAAACTGGCTATTTTCCACAAAACAGTGAGGAATTCTTTAACTGGAGAAAATCCAGGCCACCGAGCAGGATGAATCCCCTCCCTGCCAGCCCACCCCATGCCAAACAGGTGATTTCCTGCAAGCCCTGCTTTGCTATCCAGCAGGTTTCATGGCTTCTAGGTTAAACCAGCCCTACAGGGTTCATCCCGTGTCCTGGAAAAGCCATCTTCCTTCCATCACATCTCCATGAGCCTGCTCCCTCCTGCCAACACAGCCAGAACTTTTCCAGGGATTTTTCCCTCCGTCCCACCCATTGCTCCCAGGCTGCCTTCCTTCCCCAGCTGAACCAGCAGATGTAGCCCCTGTCCACTGCCACAAAATGGCATCCAGGAGAGCACCATCAAGTAGCTCTCCCCTGCCTCCGCTCAGACGTATCTTTTTATGTAAACATAAAATCTGCAGTACATATATGGTAAACTGTGAACAACGCAAACAGCTCAGCTATCCGTCACCGCACCATATGGCTGGATGTAAAAAATAGGTCCTAAAGATTATATTATAATGAACAGAAATTAGTGTCTTCACCATTATAAGTAATTAAAACTTTGTATCTGTATAGCTATATATATATATATCTGTATGTGTGTCCCCATCATTTTTTTGTTTATGTATATATACCCGTATACAAATTCAGATCTAAATCAAGGAATCGGTTTAATACAAGTTACAAAGAGGAAGGATACAGAACACCCACAGGAATATGTTTCAGAGGGTCACAAATCAATCAGAAAAAACCCTGCTTTTTTGATTAGTTTAAATGAGCCTCTATTTAAAAGAAAAAGCACTCCATCAAGTCACAAGTGTCAGAGTCTGCCTGAATCCACCTGGCAAAAATAGAATTTCTTAGAAAGAGAGAAGAGGGCTGCCGTTCAGTGTGCCATGCCCTGTGCTGGCAGCTGTGCAAAGGAGAACCGCAAATACTTTGCTCTCTCCGGCTGTTGCTGTAGCTGGGAAAACGGACCTCCCAAAATGGCACTACCATAGCACCCGCTTGCTTCTCCCCAGGCAGGCTCTCACAGTGAACTGAACTGATTTCTTTTCTTCAAACTACCTCTTTCTTAAGATTTCAGGAGTTGAAGTGGTCTATAATAGTGCTGATGGTGAACCCACTCGTCCTGAGCTTACCCATACCTGCTCTGCTGTGTTCCTAAATGGTTTCCAGATCTACTCCACTTTGACTCTGCAGCACCATGAGAACTTTATGGCAGGATTCCCATCAAATGCTAAGCAGGAAAGAAACCAAGTGGAGAATTTTACCAATTTTTTTAAATCTTAAATGATGTTTCTAAGGATAAACCTGATATTGCTGTGGTGTAAAGAGGAAAAAACAGACTTGTTAAGGCACAACTGGCAGACTTCAACAAAGGCAACCAATTCCCCACTCTGCCAGAGAAATATCTGGAAGAAAGACACAGGATGAACTCCAGGAAAAAGAAAAAGACTTTTTAACAGGAAAGTCCTTTAAGCAATACAATTATTTCCATTCTAAAGCTGTGGGATCTCTATCATTGGAAATTCCTAAGAACAGGTATGACATGGTTAATCCTATCTCTGGATCGAATGAAAGAAATGGCTTCCTGAGGTCTCTCTACCTGCATTTGCTACAGTTCTGGTGACCTTGATTCAGTACGTCAATCATAAGGCTGTGAGGCTTCCTCCTCTTTGGAGGAACTATTTTTTCCGTCTTATATCAAAGCACCACTTCATCCCCAATAGGAATGATAAGGTTGTTGACATCTCAGGACATAAAGAATTGCTGTGGGATAGGAAACAGCCTTTTTCTTATCCATCTGTATCTAGATTGCTGGGTTTTCATCTCTAAAAAGTCAGTTTTGACCGAAATGGCTTAAGTGATAAAAACAGCTAATATGTTCTTTTCTTTACATCTCCATTTTTCTATATTTCTGAAGAAAAACAGGAAAGCTCTTAAAGGAATTGCTTGGATAAGATCAGGGCAAGTTCTGGCCACACACAGCTTCTACTGCACTCATGAATGTTACTTTGCTAATTAGGAGAGAAGAAGCTTAAGCCTTGTACTGAGTTCAAACAGTAGACGTGCGCTTTTGGAAAAAAAAAAAAAAAGAAAACCTAAACCAAACAACAAAACCAAAACCAGGAAAGATGAGATCATTGCAGTTCCGCATGGCTTTTTTTTTTCCATCTGTAAAGAGGTAACAGTTTTCCTCCTGGCACATTTTCCATTGATATCTACAGCATGTAAACCTGTTTCAAGGAGCTTCCGGCAATGGGCTAATACAGTGTAATAGAGTTGTTATCCTTTATTCTGCAGCAGGTTTACAAGTGAGTAAAAATGGTTTATGAATGATACTGAAAATGGGACATCTTTCTGCCTTTTACACAACGTGAAAACAGAGGGACAATCCAGGACCACAGAAAGGCTGGCATGCACAATTAAAGTATTTTCAGGCTAATTTGCCCATGGAACGTTCAGATACAGGAAAGCAATGAATCCAGAAGCATCATAGGAATCAAAAGTCCTGAAATGTGTTGTGAACAAAATAAGCAGAAATACTAATTGAAAATATTTTTATATCAACATCTTTTAAGGCAGGTATCAAGAAATCACCCTTTTTTCCTGCTGAAAAGTAAGAAATGAGCAGTCAGGTTTATCCCATAACATCAATGTTCAGTGCGGGATTTTTTCAGCTTTACCTCTGGACTAAACAGATCACTAGCACTGAAATATCTGTGCTCCCTTTCTGAGCTAAACACTCCATGTAGCTTTTTATTCTAGTCTTTATCACAGGGATGCATTTCTTCCCATCAAACTCATGCTGAAACCTCAGCGGGAGTCCTTATTGGCATCAATGCTATATAGACTAATAGTATATTTCATAACTACTCATAAGAAGAAATGTATTTTTCCTGGGAAAAGGAGACTATTTGGAAATATCTGGGAAACTTCTAAAACTCAGCTACCATGAGGACAGAATTGGTTACAAACAAGTAAAGTGTGTGTTTAAAATTTACACACAAGTAAAGTGTGCATCTGTAAATGGCCATTTTCTACATCCCATGGAGGCAGGAACTCGCTTCTAAGCCTCGACTTTGCAAAATGAAGGCAACCCAAAAGATCAGGAGCCTGGAGAGTAATTAGCACATCAGTGTGATGGGGTTTGTTTGCACTCTTATAATTGTTTTATGAAGCTTGTATAGTAATTTGGAAAGCAGTTTTTAAATGGATGGTTTTAAGAAAATTGCTAACACATTACAGGCTGGGAAAGACTAATTTGTTTCAATTACTGTAACCCAACATTGTGGAACTTCGGCAACAGGCAAGGGCCCTGTTTTTTCATTGACCTCCACTTCATCAAATCAGGACCTGGCATAAAGCACTCTGATGTGAAGGTGGTTTATGCTCCGGTGCTAATGGCCGGTAAATCAGACCAGACCTGAGTTTGCGTTATTAGTGCTACTTTTGCCCCTGTTACTGATGTTGCATGTTCAGAACCCTTTTTGCCAGGGGAAGCTTTAGGAGGGCTCTCCGAGGCAGGGCTGTCACTAAATGTGAAGTGGGCTTTTACTGTTTTGCAGCATTTCTCTGATTAGAAGGCACTCGCACTGACAAATGCAAAAGCCCCAGCAACTATATCCTCATTATTCAAGTGCTCCTGTGCATGGCGTGTCACAGGCTTTCTCTGGAAGTTGTCTGCTGTCCTCATTCTCACAATCTGTTCATGCCTTTTCAGCAGTTCTCCACCACTGGCACCTTCCAGTGCTGTCTGCAGGTTTCCTTTGCTTTAATTTCCTCCTCCAATATCTTCTTTGGCTAGAAACTTGCTGTCTAATCTGCTTCTTCTCAAATTGAAGCCTGAAGTTCTTTATTTTAGAAGAAAATATGACCATTGTAAGGAAACTCAGCGACAACAGCTGGCCAATCAAATATACATAAGGAAGAATCTGCTGCCTGGTCTTTTATAGCTCCCTTTTTCCTGTAGTTATCATCCAACTCTCTTTTTGCCTGGTACAACATTATAGTGTATTACACAACTTGTCTGTCAAAGGCCTTGCCTGAAACACACACTCAGCATTAAACTGCTCCTGACTTCCAGATTGCCGTTGCTCAGGATCAGGCATTAGCTTAGATATTTGTTAATCAATAGGTTTCAGGTGTAGAACACAAAATAAAAACATTAACAAGAGGAATAATAACAAGATTGAGCTAAAACTGAGTTTTGCTGCAAGCCAAGGAGCAGCACTCGGCTGTCTTGTCCTCAGAGTGAAGCAGGGACTATATTTTTAGAGACTCTGCTCTGCTGTTTTTCACAGATTCAATTCTGATTATTTCTCCTAGAGAAAAAGCTCTACTGGGCAGGTGGGGGATAAAGCAAAATTCAGCTTACTGCTAGGCCCTTTATCCCACTTCTGTGGATGTTATTTGTGATGTAAGTACATGGTCTAGGACAAAAGTGGATACTCCACACCTTTAGCCAAAAGACAATCAAGGCAATGTTGAAATACTGCAAACATTCCTTAAGTCCACACACAACACTGCAATATGCATAAAAATGACTATAATGTACTATGACATAAGAAAAATAATCTTGCAGAATATTTCTGTGCTAACAAAGATGAAAGAGCGACCTAAAGACATCACTCATTTCAGGTTGACTGAATTTTGCACCACTTGAATCAATTTGCATTATCCCAAATTTAATGTACTGCATTGCATTAATTTAGAAAACTGAACGCATGAGTATGATCAGCAATATAGTAACTGATTCTTTATATGGTAACCAAGTTACCTGAAAAGCAGAATTATTTCATATTTCCAAGTAAAAATAATCTGCACGTTTATGGCTCTTAATGACTAGATCAAGTGGAAAAACTGAATGCATATCCATCAGGGATTGTATGCATAGTTAATTAAGTATGAAATAATACATGCCTGATTTCTACAGGATAGGGTAAACATCCAATTAAAATAAGATGCAGTGTACACTTTTCCTTCTCATTAGTCAAAGCATAAAGCATTTTAACATTTCCTAAATAATTTACTTGTATTAAAATAAAGTGAAATGCTTAAAACATTAATAGGGTACTTTACAATGCTGTAGTCAATAAGTTGCTATATGAAGGTAATGTAAATAATTCATGGCTCTATTCAGCAGAAACAGTTTGCAGTTCTCAGCAGAGCAGGGTCCCACCAAGGCAAGAGAACAGGCACCTGGCCAAGTTACACTAAAATCAGAATTAAACCCTCATCGGCAGTGGCAAAACCCACTGGCGACATAAAACTCGGTGACCTGAGCCTGTGAGTGTCAAAAGTACCTGGGGGAGCTCCCACCGTTCCAGGCTCCTTCTGAAGATGACCGTGCCCAGGACCAGCTTCTTGTTGGGTATGGGTCACACCACGCCATGCCCTCAGCTGTTGGTCAGCTCAGGGTAACGTAAAACACGGGACTGGTGCTTTTGGAACATGGGAGAGGAAAGTGCCTTTTAACCCAAAGAGAGTCTAAAATGGCAGAGTGGCACGGACTGGAGGTGGGGGCTGCTGAGCCATCTTCGGAACACCAACCAAGGGCCCTCCATAGCACGTCTGTAGGTAGCCTGGCCATCACAGGCAACCTCTGGCACCGCCAGCAGCACCAACGTCCCTGTACCATGCAATCCAATTCACCGCCTAAATACTTTGTTCCCAAACCCATGGGTTTATAATGCATTTGGTCAAATTCTGTAAGCAGGTGGGGTGTTGACATAGCCCACGCGTGCTGGACTGTAACCCTTCCCTGGACTGAGGGCAAGGGCAGAATTCTCATTTTTCGAAAGCCAGATGAGCACAAGAGGTTTTAGAGCTGTGAATATGAATTATCTGGGCTACTGATATGCAAAACACAGCAGGCATTTCAGCTTCCATTTTCTGCTAAGAGTCAAGGTATGGATGTTAAAGCTGGGCGCTCTGATGAGAAAACACATGTACTGACTATCCAAGCAGATTGCTGGATCCAGTGAATTAGGACTGCAGTACATTACCAGTGAGTACATAATAGGCTTGTGCAGTGAAACTGAATTAACATATTTTTCCCGTGGATCATTTTGCAATGTAGAGGAAATTTCCCTAAAATGTTTCATTATATAGCCATGGCTATAATAAATAAGAATTAATTTCATAATAAGAAATTATTAAATACTGTCTTTTACCAAGCGATGTAGGTAACATCCTACTAAAACTTAGATTTACAGCTCAGATAATATATAGAAACATGGCATTTGGCTGGGACAGCTTTTAAGATTTTTCAAATGCTAGAATCACTTTTCATTAAAACTGTGACAGAAACTGAGAAACTGGCGCAGTGCCTTTTCTTATATGTACATTAAATCATGCATTTCGTGGCAGGATTTTTACATTTTTTCTGTTTATAGAAGTCATGTACAATATCTTCCTTGACTCACACCAAGATCCATCTGTATAAAGAAAGATATATTTGCCTTGTAAAGAGGGGAGCGTTAAAAACGTACTGCCCCCCAAATCCTTGGTTGTGGCCTGCTCCTGCACATACGACTCCCCAGTGCTGGCTGCTTTGCCTAATTGATAAATGAAATTACTGAAAGGCGATTGTGGACAAGGCTGTGCTAACCTTAGCAGTGCTGGTGAGCAGGCATGAAAATGTCTTTCTGGATAAATGGGTGCAAGAAAGCGCTTGGCACTGAGGAGAAGCCCTTTTTTTTTGTAGGTCCCCTGTGCTATTAAACATTCCATGCTGTACAAAATGGCAGTGACACTTTTCTCCCAGAACTTGCTGTGCTGCGGCACCTTTTCTTTATTAGTTATATTTTTGTGAGAAAACGCTCTTTTAAAATGCATTTTAAGGACCTTTTGTGGTATCCTTTTGTAAGCTGGGTATCACAAGCCTGGGAAAGAAATTAAACCCAGCTTTAGTCCTGAAAAGACCTTTGCCTCAGGGAACGACTCATTATTTGAAAACAGAAAAGATGATTTGCACAAAACAAAGCAATTCAAGCCGACAAATTCTGCCTACACTCTCCAGGGCCTGGGGAAGGTGAGGGAAGAGGAACGCAAACCTTTCCTCGGGCTGCCCGTGCCAGGCTTGCTCTCCTTGGGCCACCATGCAGGCAGGGTCACTTTGCCTCCCCACCTTTGGTTTATGAGCATCACTGAAAGCTCCTGGAAGTGAACGTGCTTTTTTTTCTTGTGAACCTCATACAAAAGAAATGCAGACACCATCTTTTTCCACTTCCCAAACTCTTCTGTCGCTATGTAAAAGGAAAGGACCCACTCTCACTGTCTGCAACTTGCTTCTTTCTACAGGAGTCTTGTTTTATGACAAGGTTGGTGGAAGCCTAAATTAAATTTGGGACCTAATTTTAAACGGAATCTCAACCTCCTGAGTAAACAATAGATGGAACCTGCCTATTAAATCATCATGTTTTAATTAAATTCTTTGCAGCTTGTGAGTTCAAAGAACTGAGCTAGGTGATAAATGCATTGTAATTTTAATAGGGTTATATTTTGTGCTAAACTCACATAGAGCAGTGACACAAGATATATACTGTGTTACCACAAAATACTGCATGGTATTTTGCTGATAACTGCACACTTGGTATATGACAGGGTAGCTTCACGAAAGAAACAAAGGCAATGTAAAGTGGGTTCTTTTCAATTACAGACTTAAAGATTCAGAAGCACATGAGTATTTGTGGCACTTGCAAAAAAAAAAAAAAAAAGGCAAACAAAAAAAAAACCAAAACCAAAAACATATGTTCTTCATATTAATGATTCAGGCTCCACTGAAACCAGAGGGAAATCCACCTATTGCTTCAAAAGGGTTTTGGATCAGGCCCTTAGTGTGCTATTGAAATAATAAAGTAAAATAAATAAGAAATTCACAAAAACGAGAGACAAGTATGGCTTCTTTCAATAGTACGTGAAATCGTATCAGATCTGAATGAAAGAGGCCCAAAGAAAAAGAACAATTCTATTTGACTTAAACAACACAGTGAGGCTTAGGAAGTCAATTAAAAAAAAGAAAAAGTTGTAACTTTAAAATGACCTCCAGCACCATCACTGAATATCTCTGCTTCTTTATCACAGCTTTTGTGAAGCTCTCTTCCCACAATGCTACTGGCATCATAAAGTTTCCCGGTAGGAAATATGACACACTCTTAAAACATATGTCAGAGATTTCCAGAATTGCAAACATGGTATTTTAGATGGTGAGATTCCTTTCCTCATAAAAGCATCTCTAAATTGTCTGAGAGAGAAAATTCATATCAGGAATAAAATCCTGGCCCCAACGGAGTCAATGAGTTTTATGCCTGATGCAAGTGGAACCAAGATTTCATCTCCGCTTTTTACAGTTATTCCTGTATGTAAGTACATGCTGATCGTGTCAGCATCTGTCTCGTCACCGGCGGAGGATGTATCAAAGGGGCCATACTCTGCCTCTGAGCTGGAGCCCACCACGCTTCCCCTCTGCCCACGCCAAGGCTGTGCTCGGCTCCCTGGCCTGCCGATGGGCGCAGCTTTAGAAACCTGAAAATAAGTAAATAAGGCACAAAGCCCGTACACTGACATGTGTGACTGATGCTTAGAAACCATAATATATAATACCATAGTTGATAGGTTTCTGCTTGTAGAGACCTGATTATTCCACCTGGATAGCGGCTTAAACAAAAGAACAACCAGACAAAAGAAATATATGTGCAAAGTCCAAGAAGCAGGCTATTATTTTCAATAGAGGTGTTGTGGGGTTTTTTTTCCCTGGCATTAGCTGCAGTAAAATGAATCATGCAGAGCAACATTTTTCACAAACCCCAAACATCCTACATTCACATAAAACTGATGTACACCAGGAATGTTCACTGGGCTGTAGAATGGGAACAAAGAGGGCTGCAGACATACAATTTGTCATCCTGATTTTATATAATAACAGGATATAAGCATATAAATGGATAGGTTTGGCAGGTGAAAAGGAAAATTATAGGGAGAGAGGAATATTGTAGCTAACTCACAGTAGCCATATCACCAATAGATCCTTTTGCCATTTGACAGCTGTCTTACAAAAGGGCTGAAAAATCACATTTACTCAGATCAGCCTGAACTCTCTTCCGGTTATTTAGGACTCTGCATATTCCATGGAAAAACCCAACATTTTCAGCTTCTAACTTCAACCGAATTACCATCAAATGCACATATTTGAATATGTGCTTTCTGAACCTTCAGCAATAGGTCTGAGCGATAAGGTGCTCAGGTTAGCCCATTATCTTGCACATATGAGTCTGCAACGCCATGTAAGAAAAGTATCTTTTCCTACACAGAAACAGGAATGAGCACAGTTTAATTTTTCCAGCCTGGTATCAGTATTTCTTTTAGAGATCAGTGGGTGGTCAGTATGCAAAGGAAGTCAGTGAGCTTGAGGCAATCCCTTCTTGCTGTAGGGGTAATAGGCAGGGAAGCCCACGAGGGCTGTTCTCTCTACCGTGTATAACGGAGCCCAAGTCCATGCCTCTGCGGACAGGTGCTGGGGACAGCAGTGCCCGAGCGAGCTAAGGAAAGGCTCAGTAAATATCTGACAAATTGCTGCTGCCGCTTCTTTTCTGGAGGGCTTGTTTTGTACTGCACTGAGAAACTTGTAATACTGGACTGAGCTGAAGTGGTGACATTAAACTAGGTCCTTGTGCTTCAGGCTAGGTCTAGTGTTTCATCCAAAATCAGATCATGAATAGTGCTAACTTTGTCGTTGACAGACCTTTCATTCATTGTGAGCAGGTGCTTGGGGCAGTTTCCTGATGTTGACCTGATCATTGACATTTTGGGTAAGAAACTTGGAGGAGGGAGCATTATTTACTTTCACTCCGATGAGATGACATTTCTGTGAGCTATCTTCTCCTGGGGAGATAGGATTTGGGGGAATGAAGGATATTATGTAGTGCGATAGTATGTCATTCTTTGAAACTATTTTTTTTTTCTATATTTTCCAGAGTTTTTTTGAACAGTCCCTGTGTCAGGGGAATTTTTTTAAAGGGTGTTGACCAAACTACTGATTTTGCAATCTCGAGCATTTGTACATACAGGCTATGGATTTTAGACATTCACCTATCTGACAAGCAGATGCAGTCAGGTAGATCTGATGCTTATTTGAATTGAACTGGTTTTAAATGGAAGAACAAAGCTAGTGGCTTAAAAACCTCTCTTCTGTATATGATTTATCCATTAGGCCAGCTGAAAGCAGAGATAGCAAGCCAGCCAAATACATACATATATACATATAGACATAAGGTCAGAGAAAGAAAGAATGTGAGGTAGCTATTACAGAGGGAATAACTCATGTTTATAAAGCACTGAGGACAAGAATATTGGATGAACTCAACAAAAGCCATTAAAGCATCAACAGTAACCTCGGCAATAGTTTAGCCAGCTTATACTAATGAACTCGGAGTGGTTCACCTCGTAATAAATGGATAATGAGTATATAAAAAAATGCATACATTAATATATTTGCAGGTTAAAAAAAAATGGTAAATGGTTCCTACATGTCTCTCTACTCCAAAGGGGTGGGACAGAGTAGGTAGATGGGAAAGCATACACTATACCCTCATTGATCCACATGTAAGTACCAAAGGAGTCTTCTTGAATTTTTTGTGGTGGGTAATTTTACAGAGTAAATTAGATGTATTTGTTTGATCCAGGTCATGTGCAACTCTGGGTAGGGATGCTACTCTATCTCGATGCAGATTTAAGTGTATTTTTGTAAGTTTGTGTGCAGCTTATTCCAGGTCTCCCTCTATCCTCCTGGACATACTTCTCATAACTGCTGCCAGCAGCAGGTCAATGCACTTTCACCTCTCACCACATCCAGCAAATCCCACACCTAACACAAGAGTAAGAAAAAGTAAGGTCTGCCAGGGGAAAATGTGTAACTGAAGAATCATTTCTCGCATGTGAAATTTAATGCACAGATCAGCCGTGAGTGACGTGAATCACAGCACGGTGGAGTGGGAGGTTTCACAAACAGGCACCACAAGGGCCCGTCTTCTCCTTGACCCTCTTTCAGGCAACAGTTAACATCTAAAAAACTTATTAAAAGGGGACATTTTCCATGCTGCAACCTGTTGCAATTCTGGAAGCATATAAAGTTCCTGAAATGTTCATTGTGGCCAGTGAAAGCTTTCATGCAATGCACTTGTTTCAGGAATATTGGAAACTGGAGCCCTTGGTTATCCCTCACAATCTCATGACAATGAATTACATGAAATTGATATTTCCCAGTCTACTAGCTCACGGAGAAAAACAAGGTTCAATATATTTATAAAGTGTAGGAAAATATGCAAGGCTACAAAGAAACCTTTCAAACCTCTTTTCAAATCCAAAAAAACTGTGTGAAATTACCTCTTAATTCTTACAAAAAGACCACTTCGCCCATCTGTGTCAGACACAGAAAGAAAAGAAGCCAGTTTTGTGAAAGAGGTGTGACCAGTGGGAAGTTGTATGAAGGCTTTTGTGAGGTTTTTTTCCCCCCACAGGTATTGGGTGAGTCATGGAGGCAGCGGAGAATCCAGCAGCAGCAATCTCCAAGAGTGGAACACGAGAAGTTTCAGATTCAGACTGTGCAAAGCAGATTCCCCTATAATTTAATGCAGCTGCCAGCAAGGGCTGGTGCTAGCATACAGATCTAAGGAGTACCCCTGAGCTTTCAGTAGATTTCTGTAATATCTATGCTTTCAGTCAGACTTTTTGTTTTCTGTGCAAAACTGCCAAAATATGGGTGAGATTCTAAAACACAGAATGAGAAATCTCCCCGGGAGTTTTCTGAAATAAATATTACAGAAGAGTTCATTTTAACAGAGCTAATCCACCCAGAAATGGGTAGCAGCAAGATATTTAATCATGGCACATCCAGTTTAATCACATTTAGAATCCTCTGGAAATTAAGCTTATACAACTTCCTTAATTTAGAGGACAGTATAATGCTTAAGTATTTAATCTCCTTAGGATTGATATTGGACTCGAGCCTTTTGCAGAGTTTCATGAATAGATATAACTCGCTTCATGTTAGAAAACTTCAGGAGGCGCTCAAATTAATAAATCATGCATTTCTAGTCCAAACAAGGTAACGTTTTTTTGTCCTTTTTACACTCAAATTGATAATGATTTGGTTTTAGCCTTGAATATTGACAATTCTGGCATTAAGACCACTGTTCTTTTTGTTGGGTCTTTTCGGGAATACATACTCCAACACAATAGTTCTCTTCATGAATGTATGGCTAAGTGGATGGAGGTAGACCCATCCAGTGGCCTTTGCAGAAGCTTTACATTTTATACTTTTTAGTCTGTGCCTAGAATTTAGATGCATTTTAAGCTACACGTTTACCTTAGTGAGGTATAGGATGGAAATGACAGGCCACAAGTTATAAATCATGCATTGTTTTTTTTTTGTTTAGCCTACCATGGATTTCCATCCTGCTGTTCATTTTATCATATAAAGCTTACAAAATTTTATGTAAAATGCCTCAATTCTGGTAATTTATTTCAGAGCAGCTTCAGAACAATATTTAGCCCTGTTCTGTCCTTGTTTCCAGGGAAGGCTCTTAAGTCAGAGTGATTGTTGTTGATGGTGCAAGTGATGGAGGAATATGGTAGCCATAAATATAGCATGATTTTTCATCCTTTGCCTTTTCCTAATGAGAAATCTCACCAGCCGATGGACTAAGTATGCTTCGTACAATGGGGAGCCTACAGACAGCACACACCCTCAGCCTTCTCCTCCTGGCCAGGATGGGTAATTCCTGTAACAGCACTGGTCAGTGTTTATTTGCAAAAATAGCTTCCTGAAAACACCAGGGCTGCATAAGGCAGTTACTACTCATCAGTACGAGTAATATGTTTGAATTTGGATCCTAAGTAAAAATAGCCAGTGCAAAGAGAACAAAAAAATGGAAGCACTGGAAATAACACAAACAGAAGCAAATTAATAGTAGTAAAAATATTCACTGGTAATTACTTATTTCCCACATCAATCTTTTAACAAAAAAAAAAAAAAAAATCACTCCAAGTGTTTCATATATGAGGCTCTAACACCATTCTAGCATTGAACTACGTCTCATAAAACAAGATGACACCTTGTCTCAAGATGTACTTTAATAATATAGTATTTGGGGTTTTATGCCTAACAATAATTTGATTTTTCTGAATTTATTGATGAAGAAAGGGCTGTAAATTCAGTATGAGTTCTTTCAGTAAAGAATACAAAATATTTCCTACAAAAAGTGTAGGGAATAAAATTGAAATAATAAATTCCAAACTTATCCAGGCAGGCAAGTTCAGTGCTGAAACAAATTCATTGGCAGATTTACAATTAAGTTCCATATGGAATGGAAATAATTATAATTATGAACTCCTAGAAATGCTATAGCAGCTTGTATCATAGATTCAGCAGGGAGAAGTAACTCTTAGTTTCAATAAAGGCATAATTCCAGATACCTTCAAATACCTTATAAGAGTGGCTTAATTTAGCATATTCTTTGAGAAAGGGAGATCTGTTTAAAATCAAATACTCCTGTAGGCAAAAAGGAAGTCTAAACTATTTCATTTCACAGGAGGGACGTTCCTGCAAGCCTCACCTATGAGAGCGTGTCCCGATCCAATGTCGGGGAAGGTTTCGATATGATCCCAAGAGTGAGATTAAAACACAAACGAGGTCAAATGCTGTATACCTAAAAGAGTGTTTATTATCAAAAGTGTCAAAAGTAGAAAATAGTAGCGATAGGACAGAATGGAAGAAAAAGGCAGAAATCAAGCAAGCAGTCAGGAGAGTTGCAAGGATAGTCACCACCATGGATCCAGCGGCATCTTGTTGGTCCTCAGTCTTCAATTCTTTGGTGATGGGGGGGTGCCCCCACGGCTTGTCTCCACGGTTTTTATAGGGCATAGTCCGATACATGCACATACGTACTGTTCATGCACTGCAGGTTTCGTCTATCACGCGACCTTCACGTGATCAACACCAGAAAAACAGTAGTTATCTCAAAGACCCCAGACAATGGTAGTGTCCCCATTCCTGCATGCTTCGCTGGCTCCGGCCCGGTCTCCTCACCTGGATGCCTCAATGGCCTTATCAGCCAGAGGAGGATCCTGCCTGACCAGCCATCCCAGAGACAAATGGGAACAGTTCACAGTTCAGTCTCTCACAACAAACTTTGAGACAAATGGCTCCAGATGCCAGTTCAGGTCTCCTCTCCTGGATGCCTCAGTGGCCTTATCAGCCAGAGGCGTATCTTGCTTAACAATCTTTGAGACAAATGGCTCCAGCGGAGCCGTCCTGTGGCACAATGCTGGGACCATGCTCCCTCCTGCCCATACTCACGAACACTTTTTTTGCCCTGTGTCAGGCAAGACAGCCCCACGAGGGCAGATCTGATGATGATGGCTACACAAATTAACCTGTTATTGCCCTCCCAGCAAGGCTGTGGGTCAGCAAAGAGCCATCTGCACTGCAGCAGTTCCTGTTTTATAAGGGGGAAGTCTCCTCTGTGTATCTTACTGCACTTTGAGCCCTCAGAACATGTTGTGAAATGTAAATAATCTGCAAGGGTTATAGTTGTTTCCTAATTCTTAGCATGTGAAGCCCCTTCATATCATGAACTTCACCGGGGTGTTCCTTAACCTACAGGGTTTGCCGCTAGCTGAAGTGGCTTTTCAGTGCATCGACATGAACAATTGATGGAAATGATCAAGTTAGGCTGTTTCCCTTTAGGTTCAGATTTAGGTTCCTTCTCTACCACAGCGTTTTATCAGGATGGTTACAAGTTACTAGCTGAGCTGCGTAAATCTCTGCCCAAATGCTCGGGTTCACAGGAGGTGCGAGGTGCTGAAACATATCCTGCAAGGCACCGAAATGCAAACCCACCCGTTGATTGCACTGGGAGATGGAGGTATTTCTGACCTCTTCTAAAGCCCAGTAACAACCAGTGCAGCTGCATTAAGTCACAGAATTTTACACGGCTGGGCTGACAGCTTCATCACTCTTAATTTGCCTTCATTAAGAACCCAGTACTTCAACTCACACCCATCCAATGGCCCATCCAGAGACCCAGCACTCTCACAGCAGATTAAAAATTTCAAAATTCTGGGATAAAAAGCTCCCTACAACCATTCTTCAGAGATTTTTGTTGTTGTGATTTGTTTATAGCCAAGATATTCTTACCGAGTTGGCTGGATACGGGCCTAAAGGAATGTTTTTTCTAATGTGTTTTTTTTTGTTTTTTTTTCTGTATTTTTACTTGGCCTGGAGAATTTGAAGAGAGACTTAATCTGCTTTGAAAATACAAGTTCTACAATGAAAACTGAGTGTTTTAGGCATGAATATGCTTTTATTTTTATAAATAAAGAGATAAATTGCCCATAAAGCTATTGAATGCAGTTTCAACTCAGATTCAGGAGAATGCTAAGAGGTAAAGTGGTTGCTTTTTTTGTGTCAATGAAGTTTTCACCACAGAGTAAGTAGGATATGCATTTCACCTTGTGTCTCTCCAAATGTGAGGTTAGCCTTAAAAGATTTATTTTTAAACTTGTATTTTAATGAAGATCGTATCAATCATATAGATTGATCATAAAGTAATTCCTATTTTTCTTCCAGAGTTTGGGGTGAAACATTTTCATCCAAACCTATAGTTTCATGAAAGCTAAAAATTATGTAGAAACATTAATTCCAACAATTGTGTTACTTGGAAAAAATCTCCTCAAACTAAGGCTTCCTGGTTTTCTCTGACTGGAAAAACATGAATTGGGAACCAGGTCATTTTCATTCAAAGGGGATGTTTAATTCAGTGATACCTTGCAAAAACATTAAAGAGACTATTTTTTTCTTTCAAAAGTGTATTTCAAAAGTGCTGCTTCTCCAAAGAAGTGGCCATCCTCTAGCCAACTATTTTGATTAAACTGAACCACTCTTTTCCAAATGAAAACGAAGCCTGAAATTAAACTTAATGTAGAATCACTTTGAACAGCTGATAGCTTAGCCTAAAAAAGTGTTGAAGCCATGAACAAACTGACTTTTTTCTTCAACAGGTTTTATTGTAATGATTTCTGTAAATATATATTTTAATCTTTCCAAAAAAATGCTGGAGCTCAAAACTTACAATAGATCTGTACCAGGACTTCATTAACCAGCTGCTCATGTCTCCTGTTGATGAAGATGAATGGCTTCACTGAGTTGGCATTGTTAAAAGCATATGAATTCACTTGTTGTCTATTGAAAACAACCTGCATTCTCTCTTTCCAGTTATTCTGAGATTGTGGAGATACTAATTTACAGTAGTGCTACTCATAGTCTATTCATTCTCTTCTTTACTATAGGGATTGGAGGTGTTGCATGCACAATCTGAAGTAGCTTTTTCCCAAATTTACTCAAGTATGTTACTTCCTGAATATTTGATCTCATTCAAATCATTCATTAGCTGAGTGCTACTCTATTCTGCACCAGCTGAACCCAATGGGAACTCTTGATTTCAAAGGGCCAAAATTTCACTTGATGTCTGTAAAGGCACATGGATGAAGCTGTTGTATGGTTCTGGACCTGCAGTGGAAAAGGCTTGGTTGGGAAGGTCACATTATAGTACCTGCCCATAAACCTGATAAAGCAACCAACTGAAAAGGATTCCCTTTGGGTGTGGAACTCGCCACTGAACTCAAATTGTAATTTGTTGTGTAAAACACAATTTAAACAAACTGAGGAATCAAAATTTGGTCTAATGGCATGGGAGAGAACTGAAACTATTTTTTTTTTAATGTTTAATACCATTTGAACACACACAAAAATATTTGAACAAACTAATAACAGTATTTTCTGTCAATGATAATGTAAAGCTTTCTAAGCTAGTTGCACAGCTATGCTATTTTTTACTTGTTACAACCCTTAATATAGTATGCATACTGTTTTAGAACCTGCATTTGTTATTCAGGTGTGACAATGAGTTTTAAGGATTTCACAACAAAGTGAAGACTCTAATGCTGAAAAGACAATTGCAACATGCAGCAGTAATAAGTACTGACAGGGAATTTTCTTAAGAAAAAGGTTTGACTATTTGAAATCCTACACCCCGAGTTGGACAGCGAAGACTTGAACACAAGCAACTGCTACAGAGAACAAAACAAGGTAACTGATTTGCAAATAAAGAACATCTAATTTTGATCTCACTAGCTCATTTTTCCCCTGTTCCAATAAGGAAATTAATTGACTCTAGATGAGTCTTTTAGCACCTCAGAGGAAGCAAATCTGTTTTTATTCACAGGGGTGCAAATTCACAAAAATTTCTAAACGGTAGGTCTNGCAGTCTACAAACATAGAACTGTACTGAAGGCTGAATAAGTCTTTTCTGAGTCAAGCTGAATCTTCTCTACATGAGATAGAGCATGCATAGCTATGGAGACGATGGCAGTGGCATTGCACTACAGCTCACATACTTTCCCTTCTCAGTCAGGGGCTGTAGAGGAAGTTGGGAAGATCAGTGGAATTCCATGGACTGCTATTCATGGATTTCTTTAGCCATTTTTAATTTGTTTACTTGAAGTAGGCTATCCTGCTGTACTATCATCTGCAGAACAGGTGTCCTCAAAGCCTTCCAGGGCCCTGTGCACCTGATCTGTGTGCAGATACAACTGTGTATCACAATCTCTAGGAAACCACTGGTAAAATTGTTCCAGGTATTGCTGACACTTTTATATAAAATACACTTAAATACTGATGGTTTTCATGCTACTAAATCCTGTGCAGAGACTCAAACTCAGTCTTCTTATAAAGAAGTTTTGTTGACCAAAGCTTGCCCCCAAGTTTAGCAGGTCTTCCTTTTCCTTACTTGCAATTAAATAGTCTCTGTACTCCATCATTAGATTATAGAATAAGTCGTCTTTCCATTAACATTTCAGTGGGTGTATTAACATTCCCTGTCTTAGCAGCAGTGTTGTAAATTCTGAAAATGTTTCTCTTGTGCAGGAACACAACCAGAAAGACCTACGTGCCATGATGCTCCTGGCTAACTGCTTCCTTCCAGAACAAGTTGCTGATGTCTGCACAGGTGAGGGAATGACAGCAGTTGGTTAAAGGTATGGGCAGAACACAAAGCACAAGACTTCCAACTTTATGTTAATTAAATATTGCATTTCGAACACGGATATCTGTGGGCCTGCCATGCAGAACAGCTTTATATTTGGCCAAATCAGCCCTCTGAAAGAACATCAGATAAAAGGGAAATCCCTAATAGCAAAAGCTTTTTCAATTGTCTTTTAGAAGCTCCCTTTTTCTCTGGCAGATGTATTAGTGGTGGAAAGAGGTTAAACTATCATGAAATTTGGGGATGTGGAATTTTAGGTGTCATTTTGAACTGCCCCATGACTACATAAATTTTATTACAGTTGCATAGATCCAGGACTACATAGCCTGCACAATATGCTTGGAGTAATCCTTTTTAGGGGAAGCCTGACACTTGCTTTTTTCCTCAATTCTAATAAAAACTATGAAGTTTATTCACAAGGAGAAATTTAAATCAAAGTGAAATACAGAAAAACAAAAGCTACAAATAACTTGGTCGCTCTGACAGTTTATCAAAGTTGCTCTGCTTTGCCATAATATGATCGTTTTTCATTGCAGATCCTGTATAATCCCTTACTAGTGTTATCACTTCTCTTATTTTGCCCAGTCTTCTGGCAAATTCTACATTCTAGTATTTTAAATCCTCAGTTTTTTTCTGGGTCAGCCATGTGTCTGTTTTTCTAATAATATTGTACTCGTCCTTGAAAATGTATAACTGCAATCCAGCACTTTTACTGTGCTCCTAGCATTTGTTTAAAGAAAATGCAGAGAGCACATGAGAGAACACATACATGCCAAGGACAGATTTTCTCTCCCAGTCGTCTTTTGCTACATATCTTTTGGTACTTTTATTGTTAAACACTTGATGCATTACCTTGGGAAGTGGCAAGTTACCTTGGACACTCAGTACTCTTGCTATCAACACAAAACAAAAACAAAAAGGAGATTGTCCTGATAATTTTCCCTATTAGTAGCATGTCTCTTTCTCTTCCTACACATGAAACATGGGAAGTTCAAGGACAAGGCAAATAACTGCAGAAATTATGAGTCATTCAGAGTACAAAATTGTAAAACGCATGAGACAAAGTAGGCCATCTCTGAGGCCAATTCTGATACTTCTATTGATGTTTAATAAAGTCATATCATCTGTCAACTTCAGTGGATATGAATTCTTATATTCAGTGTAAGAAATAATAACCATAATCCTCTACAATTAGGACTTTAGAAGGAAAAGGGCCCTTCAGGAGAGATTTCACTTTACTACAAAGCCCTGGTGCTCTTTGCTCTACTCAGAAGCAATGTTACAGCCAGACCCTACCTGACATACTGGGCACTGATTGGGGTTTCTGGTAAAGAGAGAAGGAATTATTTTTACTTAGTGCTTGAAAAAAGCTATTGTACATGCTTTGGATGATGGATGAAATTGAACTGTTTCAGGTTAAGCACTTAAATGTTGGATCACATCTTATACATACTACTTAAATCTCATTAGTATAGCAAAGCTTCACTTGGAAAGTGGTACTATTTTCTTTTTCCAACAATTTCAGGTCATAGCCTGAAACAAAACAAAAAGTTTTTTTAAAAAAGTCTTTTCAGTTCTTGTTTGGCCTAACAAGAACAATGAAAAGTATTTTAATGATGTAGAGTAAAAAATAGTTAATCCATTGGATTACAAGCAACTGCAAGAGAAAAAAAAAGATTTGTCTTAGAAATTCATATGCTATGCTACAATATTATTGGAGGGGACAAAGATCTTGAGGAAAATCACAGTAGAACAAATCCATATTGAAGGAGAAAGATTCATTTCTCAAGAATAAGAAATAGGCACAACAGAAGTTAGGACGTAATTAGTATTCATATCATAAAAGCAAACAAAACCTTTTCTGCTAATGGCTTCAGGCATCCCCTGTAGGCTGAATGCCCCCAAAAGTAAGACTTATACCCATTTCTACCTCAGGAGTAGTAGGAGAGAACACTACTGTTTAGAATTGATAGAAAATAAGATGAGCTAAATATTAACATTTCAAGAAAACAAAAACCACAGGAGACCACTGATGGTTTCTTTAGCCTACTGAGTATTTTAATGGAGAGGTTTACGTACTCTGAATGAATCACTGTTATTTATTGCCTCAGAGCACAATAGTGTGATAGGGAAGGGCTGAAGACAGAGTATTTCCCTTCTAGCATATCTCTTCCTTAACAGCTGTAAAAATTAATACACACTGAATCTTGGCATTAAAGACTCATCAGCAAGCTGGAGCACCTAGAAATAGGCAAGACGAATATCGTGTGCATTTAAAGGTGAAGAATAGTCCATTCATGCCACTTATAAATGTAAATGTCAATGTCAGAAAAGTCAATGGCAGTTGCTTGTAAAGAATCAGTTTTTCTTAAGAGCTCATTCTTTCATCAGCACCACAATGCATTAGCCAGACATTCAAAAGCATTAATCTAGCCATTACTTATGAAAATCTGTCCATTTGCACTGAGGCAGAGGGGCAATTGTTGAATAAAATGGTGATTTTTGACCTCGATGGCACCTCTTTTTCCTTCAAAATACTTATTATGTATGCTAGTACTATACGTTTATGTGTAAAACCTATTTTGATCTTTGAACACAAGTATTTTGAAGGTTCCTTTTCCTAAATTGCAGCCATACTGATAACTATAGACAGCACAAGACCCATTCTTTTTGGAAGAGTTTGGTAGCAAAGAGTCCATCCTCTCCAAAAGTGAAGAGTGGCAGTAGCTGCTGTTGCAAGCTGCTGTTGCAAGCTCCCGTAGAGAGCAAAACAAACCCCCTTGGGCAATGTGTTTACTAGTAGCTCCAATTTTTAGCATCCTATTTCTCTTAGTGCTTCCACAGCCACCCAAGGGAAAGTTTGCCTAGGCTTGGTGGTGTAGGCAGCATAGCCCATATGTTGGCTGACCCCATTGGGTTTACACTCGTGAGAAGGTTTCAAGGAGGGTTTGTGGTACCTGTACTGGAGCAAGAGGGTGTGGGAGGAGGAATAGGAGGCCCTGTTAAGGGTTCTGCAGGTGTCTGGAGCAGGGCCACCCTTGGTATTACCCCCATGGAGAGACACAAACCTCCAATGTGAGTATTGGCAGGACAGACCAGCACGGACCCTTTCTCCGGGGCAGTTCCTTGGCACATGCTCAACTCAACAGTGCCCATAAACATGCCCTCCGTCCCGTTTCGCAGCACAGCTCATTACAGAGAGCACAGTGCTAACATGATGCTGGTCCCTTTAAATATTTTGATTGCCTATGGCTGCACAGTTAAGATATCAGTCGAGTACACTTTAATTAGCCCAGAGGAAATCACAGTAGGGATGAAATGAGTTGGGTTGTTATTCTTCTGTTTTTACTAACAGCAAATAAAAGCATGTAATTAGCTTTTTTAAGGCATTTTCAGGATCTTAAGGTTATCATAACTGTAAACAATAGTATATTTATCTAATCTGAGCAGCACTTAAAGTATATTTTAGTTCTGAATAAGAAACATTAAAATTACAATTGGTTTACAGGTTTTTGAAGAATTGTATTTGGGTTGAAATATGCAGCTCAGCAGCAGTTGCAGAAGAGACTTTTGAAGAAGTTTTTCAAGCAAGAAATGCACAATTCCTTGATTTGGTTTAGCAATGTCAAAATACACTTTTAACATAAAATAAAGTCTTTTTATTTATTCCAATTCATTTATACTAAAAGATTGGTTTGAATAATGTATTAGTATGTACAATATTACATAATTCAAACTCTGAAAGACTAAGATTTATCAAAATAATAGTCAAAATAACATTTTAATTACTTCAAAATGATGTAATTTTGGTATAACTGAAATAAAATAATTTGCTGAATTCATTTTTTGAGGAATTTTCCCACCTGTTTTCCACATCATAATCTTCTATGCAAGTTTTCAACCAGGTTATTCCACTCTGCTTCTGTTATCTGCATTTCACAGGAACCCTTCCAGCTTGATTTTCCTTTCAGTAATACTGGTGTAAATCCGGAATTCAAGTTACATCAGCATGGTCAGAAGAATTGGATCAAATGTACTTTACTGAAACGTCATTTATTAGTTGTAATAACTTCTTCCTACAAGCTTTACCTGAAAGGAAAATCCCAAAGCTGTCATCTTCTGAAGAGAGTCTTGTGGGTAGATTTGAAACCGAGAATTGGGGAAGTGGTTTGAAATGGGAATTAAAGAATGAAAGTGAACAGCTATAGGAAACAACTGCAAAGTGGCTTCATCAAACAAATATTGTATGGGAGATATTTGTACCATTGTCATCTCATCAAGAACTGACTCCAGCCTGTAGCCAAGGCAGAGGTGCTGGAGAAAGGTACATCTTTGGGAGGACTAAATACAACTTCACAAGAAAGTTGGTTTGCTATTTTCTAGAGAAAACATGGTGCAAATTAAGTCTCTGAAGGAAAATTATCACCAACAGGTTACTTAAAAAGGAACATTGTTCCTTTAATGGAAAAACCCTCAGTGCTCGAAGTATCCATATTACAAACCTAATGGAACATGGAGAATGAAGCGCTGGTCTCCTGCTGGGTTCACTATTGGTCTTTGTCTTCGCATTTCATCTAAATCCTACACCAAATTACACCCAATGCCAGCCTTCTATTTGGGGCACGGCAGGAACCAGCAGCTGTATGTACCGGGGCCCTTGCTTTTAAATGTTATAAAAAATTGGGGGTATTTCAAAGTCTTAATATTAATCACCTGCTGCGAAATGAGAAGTATCCAAAACCCATTCCCTCCTTGGTGAAAGATATATCTTTCAAGACTTCTACTAGGAATCAGTTTCCTGCTTGCATATGGATACCCAGGCATAGAGGTTTCACATCTCACCTCAGACAGAAAAATCCTTTTCATTTATTCATATATTTTGCAAGGTAGATAGACAGAATTAACTGACAAATTCATTCACTATCAACACTACAGATACCAGCCCAGGGGGAACTGAGTTTGTGATAGTTCCTGATCAGAAGGATTAACACCAAGTACTCTGGACAGGAATATTGCAATTCGTATACAGTACATGCCTGTCTTGTAAGCATCAGCATCATACACGTATATTCTTCCTTAGTGACAGTGCAGCTATTTTTAATGATTTTACCCCACAGAACCAACACATCTATAGCTGAATGAAAGGTTCTTCCTCATTTTGCTGATTAAGGGTGAAAATTAATACAGTTTCAATTACCCAAAATTTTAGGTGCTGAACTCCTACAGCGACACCTATTCTCCACTGACATTGGTGGGAGTTAAATATCTAACAATGGCTTGTGGGGATCTAGGACCATTACTGCAGCCTAGCCAAAAATTAGTGGGTGGAGAAAGAATTAAACAACACTCCAATTTTTACTGTAGACCCCCCGAGCATGCATGATTTTGGTCACCCTTAGGATGCAGACAATAAGGGAAACAAACTCCAATAACTCCAAGTTGACTTTGCAGACTGAAAGGATTACAAGGCAGTTACCTCTGATGGGAATTGCTGGCTGGGTGACCATTGGTACTGAACCCCATCCTCTCCTGAGAGGTTTCCCAGAAGGGAACTCCTCCTGCCACCAATGCATCACTCCAGCAAAAGCCCCTTCGGTTCTTACATGTGTCCCCAGCAGTAAATCGTACGCACTTACTGACTGTTGAACATCAAATTCTAGATGGAATAACCTAATGAACTTTTGCACATATCACTCTGACCTTTTCTAAATAAATGCGTTATTTCTAAATAAATGTATTATTTTTTTCCCTTGGATGAAAAATACTTATTCATCTTGCAGTAATTCCGTGACAGAAGACAGCATAAAAACTCACAAGACTGAACTATCTGTAATCATTTTCTTGCAAAACATCACTAAATTCCTGTCCCATCAGCACATATTGATAATGCCACAGCTGATAACATCTGCAACGCTGCAGAGCATATGCTTCTGTACAACCCTGATACTATACTCATAAATTTCCTTCCTTTGCTATGTAAAAAGCTGCAAATATCAGGCTTTATTTTGGGGGTTAATATAGAAAGAAGGAAGAGAACAGAGTACAGCTATTATCCGAAATCATGAATGCTCCTCAGAGCTTCTGGAAACTCTCACCCCCCAGAAAGGATGAGATAAAGGCATCAGCGCTGAAGGGTTCAGCAGCTGAGAGGCCGAGGGTTACACAAAGCCAAATTAGATGCTAGCTCCAGTGAGCTTCTGTGTATTGCAGAGATATTGTACAATGCAAGCTGATATCAATAGGAAATCTATAGGTTTTGATTTTTATCCCTGATGCAGCTTTCCAGTGAAACATTCTGGTTGTGGCATTTGCTTCATAAGCCTGTTCGCAGCAGTTCCAGACAAAAAACTAAATGGACATCAAATATCAATCTCTCATTGCCAGCAATGTATTACCAGCCTGAACGTCTATTTTAAGTCAGAATAATGAGAACATTTAGCCCTTTTAAGTTCTGGTTTTACTTCAACTAAAGCAACTACACATCAACTTAATGTCTGTCTTTATTCAGTGACACAGAGGTCACTGCTGTGAGATTTATTTGATTTCACAGTTTGGCTAATTAATTTGCTCATTCTGAGCATACACCATCAGCATTGCTTTTGGAGTAGTACTACCAAAGCAACAGATTAATTTACATGGTACAGCGCATCTGGAATAATTATTACCCCACAGAATAGTTATTGCTCAAAATCTGAGGGGAGAGGGAAGCTTCCTACTGTGATAAAAGGGCTCTGTTGTACTTGTTTTCAGCTGATAAAACCACATGGACTAAATAACAAAAGAAGCTTCTTGCAAGCGTTAAGCAGCACATGTTCTAAAAGTCCATAAAGCTGTTACAATACCAAATTTGTTTTCCAATTTAATTCTTATCAAATTATGTTGACAGGCTAAAAAGTCTCAAACCACTCCCATTCCTCCAGCAATATTAACAGCCACTTCGCCAATCAACGCCAATTAATACAGCAGCTTTTTTCTCACTGGTAAAGAGCATTGCTGACCCCATGGTTTAGAAAACAAGCCTTTTTATAAAGATGTGCTTGAAAACCAGTGGGAGCACAGGTACAGAAAGCATGATATTTTAGGGAGACAGTGAAGTGTGATTTAAAGCATCTTCCATCAAGATAGTCAAGTAGTTTGAGTTCTGGACAATTGATTGACCAAGAAGGGAGCAGTTTTGGGTTTGAGTTTTGGGCGTTTTTTTTACCATTAAGAGCCGATCTAAATTCTCTGGTGCCAGTTCTTGGGTCTTTGATTTGCTGGAAGCCCTTTGCTTTGACCAACTTATTAGTTCTTTTAACTGCACTGTGTGAAGCCATCATTCTTGACTTCTCTTTGGGCATCTAATTCCTACACATCGTTCCTGTTTCTGAAACTTGCTGCTTATTCAGTGAAAAATAAGAAAGACTGGATGATCATACGGAATATTTATTTTCCAGTATTCCTGGAAATTTATAATCTGTGTTGTATTGCGGTGATATTAGCTGTAGGTATTTACTCTTCTTACCAGCTGAGAGTAACTGGTGGGATATTTAAGTGAAAGGCCAGAACAGCATACCACTTCTAGTCACCACTTCAGTATTACAGTAGCAATATCTATGGCACACATGAAACTGGGCAAAGACCACAGGCTGTGGTGGTAGATCTGAAAGAAGAGTTTAAAAGTGCGAGATCAGGTGTTAGGCAGTTCTCACTACTACAAGAAAAGAATAAGCAAATTTTAAAAGTCTCTGGAGTCCCCTGATGAAGATGTGAGCAGCTGACAAATGAGATGAAGTAAAAGGTAAGAAATCAATGATTACACTTTCCTAATTAGCCCTGGGAAGAATTTGAATAGCTGTCATCTAGGCAAGTGAGCTAAGAACAGGTTAAGACCATTAAGTTTTAACAGGCAGACCAGATAGCATCTAATTTGCAACCAATTTGAAACTGCTCAGATGAGCACAATGCTCCACACTACTTCTGATTTCCCTGGGCAGCGCAGTAACATTGTATTGACCCAACCATACCCTTTCATCCCATTCTTATCCCATCCCTAGCTTCCTAGAAGCACCAGTAAGTATATTTATAGTAGAAATTGAAGTTGATGCACATTTCCAGTCCTGCAAGCCTGTAAATGCAGACAATTTACTACAAGTAGTGTTTCAAGTGTAAGATGTTCGGACTACCAACAACAGTTGAATGGTTTCAGCCCACAGGTTCGGTGAGATTTGGTGAAATTGAGGGGAATCAAAATCACCTGTGTAACTCTGGATTTTTACCAGTGAGATGAAAGTAAAATGTATAATGTGGTAATTGAGAGTACAGATAATTATAGCCACATGAAGGTCAATGGCAGGCTGTTGCCTGAAGGACTGAAAATGTCTGAGATACATATATATGTTTATCTATATATCTATACACACATGTATGTATAATGTATTATATATGTATGCATATAAACATGTATCTGTAACAATAATATGTATATGTGTTTACTTAATATGATGTTTTTCTAGCAGCCTAGCTTTACAGTGGAAGTCAAATGAGCAATTGTTGTTCCTTCTGATCTTGTGATTAACTCATTGCTTACAAATACGCCCATCCACTTTACTAAGGCCATCCATTAGACTTAATGCTGATTCTAAGGCTTGTCATGTTCTTCATGGTTCTTTGCTTTCAAGTAATGTGTTAACAATAGACATTTTAAATCCCTGAATTTTAGATATAAATACCATCTTGTAGCTGCATGAACCTGATTGAAAATGCATTACCTGTTAATGGTACACGGAGCCTATTTTGCATCTCTCACGTTCTCAGTCTTTCATTCAAGACCAGATCAGACCAAAAGCTGTAACCATTGAATGCAGAGCTAACAAACTGTGTAGAATGAGCTATGATATCAATCCACTGCCTAGAGGATGGGTCCCACTACCACAAATAGCATACATAGCACTGTTGCATACAATACCTCGAGAATATAAGCTAGGATCCAGGCTGCAATTATGGTTGGACTGAATTACTGGGGCAGAGTTGCTTAAAACATGACACACTGTTTTGCAAAAGTAATTTTTGTACTCAGAACTGTTGCTTCTATTTATCCCTTATATAATTGTCTCCAAGAATCTTTCTTTTGGCCCCCGAAATGCTGTCTTTGGCTGCATGTGAGGCAATGAAGCTTATAATGCTATCACCTAAGCACCTTCATGGGTGTGAGACATGGTGGTGTTGCCACAGAAGCACTGGTCAGTTCGAAATAGTAGGTGTCTGGAAGAGCATCTTAAATTCACTTTTAAAAAGAGCCTGCACATGATGCTGACCTTTGAACTACGAACGAGTGGAAAGCCTGGCAGTGTTAATTTGGCACTTGGCTTCCTGGTCTGCAGACTATGACAATATCAAACAAGACTGTCTACTAACAATTCATGGTGTGCAGAATGTATACGACATTATAGAAGATGTGTCTCTTGTTCTGTCTTGTGCAAGTTCACTGGTTTAGTGACCTGCTTCATTCCAACAGCTATTTCTGTTGCACAACAAAATTCTAATTTTCTCTTCCAAGTGACAGTCATCAATATAAATATACTACGGTTATAGACTGCTTATACACTTACCATAAAAATACATGGGAACTGAACTGTATACCGAGCACTGCATGAACTGTATACAAAGAACTATGCCATGTTTTTATTTGTTTGGCCTATTCAAAGTGTAGAAGAATATGAACTGAGTGCCTAATTAAAATGAAGTGTAACTCATAACAGTTTATTTGCACTGCGGTGCATTTGCCATAGTATTCATTACATTGCATTCAGTACCTCACCATTTAGTTATAGTACACTAGAACTGCCACTTAAAAAGAAGTGTAACATGTTCTTTCTTTTATTTGTGTCCAGAGTCTTAACCATCTGCTTTATGGGTCTTCATCAGTTTACACATCATGCTACTAACTGCAATGAAGCTCTAATTGAACATGTGATTTAACTAATAAAAAGGATCCATGTTTTTTAGCATTGCGAAAAACTTCAGTGATGTACTTCTGATAACCTTTCTGTATGTAAACTTGTATTGGTCTTACTTTTTAATGAGTCCAAAATCAGGAAATGAAATGGTAGCGTAAACTTTGTTCAGCCTGAAATAGGTCTTGCAGAGCTTTAGACTGGGGCGATTTCAATCGGAGATGGAACTGCAGACTCACCGGCTTTTTAAGTGTATACATATCACATCTGCAGTATTCAAACCAGGTCCTCAGTGTAGAGTATTTGGTTTTATCTAAGAAAAGTCCCCTTCATCATGTCATACCTCAATCTAGTAGCACAGAAATGGAGACAAGTGGTATCTAACTACAGGCATAATGATTCTGTTCTCTAGGAGGACATATTTCCTCTGGTTCCGTTTTGGAGGTGCAGAGTTTGTACCCAGAAGAAGACCCAAGGAAGAAAAGCTAAGATACAGTGCTTATAAGGCTGAGCCCAAATACTCAGAGAAGTCAGGGAGCAAATGTGCATCAATAAAAGCAAAGTTACCACAACCTTGCAAAAATTCACATGTAGTTATATGTGAATTACTGATTTGATGAAAATCAGTGAGCAACGTGGCATGATCTAAACAGCTAAAATTTTGCTATGTACATTCTTAATGTAGCAGGCGCGTATGAGACTGGGATAACCTTCATTTTCAGTTCTATTTCAAGGATTATGCACTTGCATAATAGAAATACGCAGCCTATTTAGTGAGATATGGGTGATGTGCTGCTATGTAAATGAAAACTTCTACCCAGGCAAAACTACAGAACATTTTAATTGGTGATGCAGTGTGTACCTACATTTCACAGAGAATGAGCAAACAGATAGAGTATGGGCTAACATATGTATGTCTGCTGTTTACAACACCAGCACGAGTCTGGGTTGGTTACTGTGCAGTTCAGGGGTTAGTGTAGTCCACCACACTGGCCCCGGCACCAATAAAGTGGCAAAGTTTTCGCATTACCATCTACTCCATCCTGCGGTAGAGTACGTGTCTGTTTAAAGGTGACCTGATTACACATTGCACATGTGTGACAGGTACCATCTTTGTGCTGAGGACATGGAGTAGCTATTTAACGTTCCTCTGTGGATTTAGGTGATGATTCTCGTTTCCAGCGCTGCACAACATGGGCAATGGATGCGAAAGGGCCAGAAATGCAGAGTCCCACAGGTTGCAGGAACACCCAGCAACCACGTATGGAGAAGGGCTTAGAAAGGTGTGATAGGGCAAATGCATAGAAAAACTCTCCTGAATGGTCTTTATACACGGGTCAAAGCAAGACTTCCCACGGGGACTGCAGGCAGCTAAGGATACGTGTCTTGCAATTTTCTCATGCCTTTGTATTAAGGGATTGCTTCAAGTTTAAGATTGCTTAGTGGGCATGGCTGATGGTTGGACTCGATGATCTTAAAGGTCTTTTCCAACCTAAATGATTCTATGATTCTAAGTTATTCCCGGATCTGAGAGGAGACCTTCCAGAGTTGGGGTGGGAAGAAGACCTTTAAATGAACCCATAGGTTTAAAAACAAAAGAACACACTCCCCTCCAACAACTTCTCATGAAATACGAGGCTGGCTAAAATAAAAGGACAGCTTTCTAGTCTTTACTATGCTGCTGCTGTCCCTGTGGCATATTTTAGCTACATAAGTAACCCTCTATCTTTCCTTATGGGAGGAGCAAACCACTTAGTTCTTTTTATAAAGTTCTGAAATCCCTGCTACGACAAAACCTTTTGGAAGTCAACAGATGTTTTGCAAGAATAAAACTGGGTAAGGACTCAAAGTTATGGATTACTAATTACAGAAGAAATGCCATCTATTGTACTTTTTTGTAGATAGATTTGTGGCAAAGAAGATTATCCACTCCACATTCAGTTGGACCCATGGTTCTCTCCCGTGTGCATATGCAAAACCTTTGGTCTTGGATCACAAATTCTCTTAGGAAACAGTGTGATATTTCAGACACAGGCAGGCCCTCCCTAGTTGACAAAGCCCCTTCTATCTATCTTTTTAATGATATTTCTAGTTATTCTTCAATTTCTAGTACAAACCAAAGGCAAATGACACCTGTCCTCTGCAATTAGCTACTTAAAACTGTCATCTTCACTGCTGGATAAGCACACAGACAGCTAGCCTTTGTTCAGCCTTAAGGATTTATTTTGCTTCTAATTGCATCTGGTTATGACAAAGTACTGAATCCAAAATTTAAACCAGAAACCAGCACACTCCTAGACTGATGTGAAATGACAGAAAATCTGCATAGTGTTTGAAGAAGAACTGTCTCGGAGAGAAAAAAAGTACCAAGCGCGCGTGCAAAGAGTCTGCCATACTAGCATGAAGTGAAGGTGTTCTGGCAAGGTTGGGGTTTACAGGGACTGTAACCAGACATTAATTTATAAAAATACATTGCTTACTAATGTAAATTAAAGGTGGTATTAAGAGTGTCTCTGGCAAGAAATTATATATTGAATTTTTACAGCAGCATAGAAAGTAAGAGAATTTTCCTCAAGTTAAATACATCTTGTAAAGGAAATGATATGTTACTTCATTCACTAAACATCAAACACAAGTATTTTAGTTCAACATCAGAGGTTGCATAAGCAGTATACAAAAACTAGGTCAAAATGTTTGTTTAAAAATGTTGCATATCTAAATAGGAAGGGGAATTGTTAATCCATGAACAGGGTAGATCACTCTGTTGCAGCTGATTACTTTTTCCTAATTGTTTTATAATTGTTTCCAATAGTACTAAGCGTAAACTTTGGGCTTAAGTAATTCTACTTTAACAGATCAGGTTAGTAAGTTCAGGATATCTATTTATTTCTTGAAAAGCCTTTTCAAAACACTTGAAAATTAGACTATTCAAAGAAGTGTAGGCAAATTTTGGATGTATGTGATTGGGCACAGATGTTTCTCTATTTCTTTAACCAAGCCTAGCCTGTACACTTTGCAGCTGTTAAGGAAACCTGTTATGGAAATTTGTACTTCTCAGGTTTTTGTATCCAAATCCAGTTTTTCACAACGTTTTTTCTTCCTAAAACTCTTAAATCTATAGAGAGAAAATGCTGTTGTAAACATGACCCAGATATCCACTTCAAGTCTGGTAGTGATCGAAATTATCATACAATTTTTGCAATCTGGTTTCCAAAGTTCTGCTTGTAATAACTTCCTTTGTATTTGTTTCCTTTAAATATATCTTTTTAGAATATTTATGGATACTATTCTCCTTCTGCAGAGTCCTTGCCCTTGTAAAGTAAGCAGGCAGTATAGCTTAGGGTATACCTTGGTATAAATTATTTATTGAAAGCATAAAGTATTGAAGAATATTGTCTTAAACTTTATTCTCTGACAATAGAAAAAGAAAAAGAAAACATAATCTAATTAAAATGTAGGCTTTATATGAAATGCAAAGAATTCAGTTTCTCTGACTTACGGTATTGCAACTTTTGACAGGATTTTTTTTCTATTAAAAGAGAAGTATGTTTTCTAGAAGAAAACAACAGGGATGACTTATCCCTGAAGTAAATATCCAGCCTGTGAAACATAAATAACAAGACTAATGGAAGAGGAATATAGATAAATCAGATTAACAGAAAAGATGAAAGCATAAAAAGCATGACTGTGCTGTGAAAACTCTCTTGGGCTAACTAGAAAAACTTGTCAGAGTGTGCACAGGGAGAAAGGAAATAAAACATTAAAGATCAAACAAAAAGATCCTGAAAATTGGGTAATAATTTCAGGTATTTATGTGTACTAACTACGTAGCTACATATGTAAGAAGGACTGGCAGTACGGAAAATGTTAATGATGAGTAAGGCAGAATGATCAAAACCTAGAAATAAAATGACATTTTGCACGTAGACTTTGGTACCAGGTGCTCCTACAAAATGCTTTTATCCAAGTTTACATAATGTCTTGCTCCATTAGTATTTCTATCATCTTGGGCATCGGTTGGATTTGTTGTGTGCCAGCACAGGAACCCTCTGTGCAACTGGGGGGACTTAACTGGGACTGGACTGCAGGGTGATGTGTACTGGTGGGGATGGCCCGTGTGCTTCAGTGGAGAGGCATTGTAGGAAAAGATCATTTTGGTTCTCATTTGTGGGGCCAGTGAGATCTGTGTGTTTGTGAGGGAATATTACAGCAGCAGCCTCTCTGTGTTTAAAGCTGCTGGGTAGAGCAGCTATATTTTTTCCCTGGTTGGTTGCAAATCCAGTGTGTGAACACCTGGATTTGCTCTGGATCAGTTTAGGGCAGGAGATGCACAGGGATGGACATGGACAGACAGATCTTTGAATCATATGGTCACTGGCTGGTACTTTTACTCAATGTGGAGGAAGAGGACTAGGAGTGAAGCCAACAACTCATCCAAAGTGGTTAACTGGAAAGCTAAAATGAAGGGAACAAACTCTGAGCTGTGAATGTTTTAGGTCTTACAAAAGCCTCCAAAGCTGTGGCACCAGGGTCGTTCACTGACAAGGAGAACATGTTGTATGTATGTTTATGGCTAAAACTAGACTTTCTCTTTCTGGTCTCAAACTAATCTAGTACTCAATGAATAAGTACAAAAATCCAACAAAGGTCTCTTTTAGCCTGGTCACATAACAAAGCACCCTTTCGTATCAGCACACGACCAAATCAATACCAAAGGACACCTTCCTTGGGCTCTTTGGCAAGAGCCCTGCCTGCAGCCAGCATGACCTGAATCTCGGAAACCTCTGAGCAAGCCACCACGCTGCGTCCCCAGCTGTCCCAACCAGCAAAGGAGGGAAACTTCACCCTCTGCTCAAGCCTGGGAGGTCTCAGCCCCTCTCTGTGGCCCTGCGGGGATGGTGGTAACCTCCACAAAGCAAGCTGAGATCCCTCTCAGCAGCTCCAAAGCAGACATCCATGCTTGACTTTTAAGTTAGTTTGACTATAGCTTATTTAATTATAGTTTATACTAATAATAATGATTTCCTTAGACAAGATATATGCACTAGGGCACTTGGCAGCACCGGTGGCACCAGCTGCCTCCCGTATCTCCCAAAGGTTGCTTGATCTTCCAGCCCAGCTCCCATGGGGTCACTTCAGTTGGAGGGGGGAAAACATCTGTATGTACAACTCCATCCATCCCTCCAGTAAATGTAAGTGAAGGGCAGAGGTAAGTGGGGCAGCTCTGTAGCAGGTAATTTCTAATACCAAATACCACCTGGATGCAATTGTAAACCTTTTCAACTTTTGATAGAGCAAAACAAAGCTGAACCACTTCATATGTAAATATATTTGAAATTATCTCCATTCCTGATTTTTATGTTTCTGTGCCCGGGACGTGGCTCTGCTTTCTGTGCTGGGCTCTGCAGATAGGACTTGAACTCAGGTGGACTTCGGGCTCACAGACACATTCTTATTTTGCTGATAAAAAAACCTTAATAAATGTCAATTCAGAATTAAACCGCACTCCAAATCTTTTGTAACACCACATTTAAAATTACTTTATTGCAAGATTAATATCTGAGATATATCAGACTTTTCTTCAATTATTGCAGTTCAGTAAGTCTGAAAACCTCAGAATGAGCTATTTCTGCCTTCTTGGCCAGGCGGCTGAGATCCTTTGATTCCGTTATGTTCATTATGTTTTGACTTTTTTTCTGTAGTTATGTTTTACTTTCTGTAAAACACTCTTTTTATTACAGCCCCAGTCATCCTTCTACACACAACAGAGCTCAAGTGTCTGATCCTCTTAAATAAATGACAGCATATCCACTGTGTTTTAATCCAACCCTTAAAAGAAAAATAGCAAAGGACGACTGGGTCATATTGAATTTGTTTCAGCCTCACCCAGCAAGTCCAAACTCATTAGAACAACCTAAATTGCAAAAAGGCAAATAACTTTGGGTATGGAAATGCTAGGCCAGCCACTTGCAGTGTGACTTCTACCACCACACACTTCAGGGTTTCAATATGTAACGAACAGTCTCAAAAGTGGTGCTTGAAAGCGTTAGTTTTGGTAACCATGAGACAGGTTGGATGAGCCACCTTTGGAAAAGGTTGGATTTGAGAGAGCAGAATGGCTTTTACCATCAGTGCCATGAAACATGGTATATGGAATATACTCAGCTTTGGTATGAAGCAGCTATCACCCATACGCAGCTTTTAAAAACTTGCACATCAAGGATGAGTACTTTGAATTCTCCATAAAGGTCTATAGTTCTAAGACAACCCAGCGATTACTTCTTGATCTGAAAGTATTAAGGAATGTTGGGGTTTTGTTGAGGTTTCCTTTTTTTGCTGTTGTTGTTTCTTCATTGGCTTACCGGTTACACTTGCATCTGCTGCCTCTGAGAGAGTGAGGTGGGCTATGGGCTTTTACTATTACTCATTACTTTAAGTTCTGCCAAAGAGTGCTATAAAAAAAAAAAAGCAAGCAATTTCAACACTTTGAAGGATGTTACTCATGACTTACACAGATTTTCTCGTGGACTGCTTCTATTGCAGTTTTTGGCGAGTAAATAAATACAGCACTGAGCCGTAGCTGGAGAGACCTGCCCTCCATTTGCAGCCTCACCCTGACCCAGCGGGTAACGTGGAGCAGCTCCGTTTCCCACTAGAGATCTGCATCTGTGATTCTCTTTGAGATCCACTAGTGTGGATTCACTGTTAATAACAGCTAACAGCAATAATAATCATATATTTTTCATTCTCAACATGAACAGAGGCAAACCTACCAGCTAACTCGTGCTGAAGGTGCCTGGTTTTCACTGAGCTGGTGACCAAGAGAGGTACTCCTCAGCGTAGATAAAGATGGGCAGAACTGCTGCTTGCCTGTTGTTCCTGCATTGCTGCTCCTTTGACAATTGTGGTGGTCTTTTTATATAAACTCACTTCTCAAAATGATGCTTAAGCTTCAGTGCTTCACCTATGGCTGGTTTGGTACACTGCTGCTTAAGCTCACAAATTTACTCCATCAGCCTGCCCATCTGAGTAAGGACTTTCCGCAGCAACCTTTAACAAACAGCTTTTCCACAGAAGCCATTAATATTTATTAAAATGTTTCTTGCTTATTTTTGTGGGGAAAAAAAAAGAAAAGTAAAAAAATTAAAAGCCTGCATGCAGTCATGCTGGGTTTGGCTGGGATAGAGTTCATTTTCTTCACAGTAGATAGTATGGGGCTATGTTTTGGATTTGTGCTGAAACAGTTTTGATAATTCAGGGATGTTTTAGCTATTGCTGAGCAGTGCTCACACAGAGCCAAGGCCTTTTCTGCTCCTCACCCCACCTCACCAGTGAGCAGGCTGGGGGGGGGCACAAGGAGTTCGAGGGGACACAGCTGAGCCCAACTGACCCAGGGGATATTCCAGACCATAGGACGTCGTGTTCAGCACATAAAGCTGGGGGAAGAAGAAGGAAGGGGGGATGTTCGGAGTGATGGCGTTTGTCTTCCCAAGTCACCGTTACTTGGCGTGATGGATCCCTGCTTTCCTGGAGATGGCTGAACACCTGCCTGCCCACGGGAAGTGCTGGATGAATTCCTTGGTTTGCTTTGCTTGCTTGCACATGGCTTTTGCTTTACCTATTAAACTGTCTTTATCTCAGCCCAAGAGTTTTCTCACTCTTACCCTTCCGATTCTCTCCCCCATCCCACTGTGGGGGGAGTAAGCGAGCGGCTGCACGGGGCTGAGTTGCTGGCTGGGGTTAAACCACGACAGCAGTGTTGAACTTCAAATCTGGAAACATTCCTATTGCCACACCATTTTTAGACAGCATTTTGCTTAGCTCATGGATTTTATAGGCTAACACACCCTTGGAAGCACCACCTGTAAATAGCAAAGCTTTCAGAGCTGGCATTTCTGTGCTGTCCGCCCCTTGTTTCCAGCAAGGATTTGTCATTCCCTGCTAGCACTTAGTGTCACCCAGCAGAGCGGGACCCTTTTGTGCTGCCCCCTCCCTGGCAAGGGTCTGCAGTGTTGTCTGCTGGCAGACGTGGACCCTTTCCAAGGAGCTGCTGGCTGGCTTTGCCCGTCCTCTGTGCTGACCAGGAGCCATATGGCCATGCGGAGTGGTACCCGAGCGAATACCCAGTGGCTCTCTGCAAGGCTTGCTGCTACGCTAACTGCAGCCACATGGGTTTTGGCTGGCTCCAAGTGCAGGCACAACAAGCTTGCATCTGTCTGCAAACCGATGCTGAGACATACCTTTGGTCTCACGGGTCCCCTGCGGGTTAGGCAGCTGCCCCTAAAACTGGCATCGAATTCCCATGTAGTCTGTAGAACGATGCTGCTAGGAAGGGCAGAGATAAGCCTGCATGATATATGGGGTTTAAAGTACTCCTTCTATGGAAAGAAGAAAGGTAACATCCAGCGTTTACTAATCCAGACCCTATGGTTAAAAAAAATATTTTGGCATTTAATAGTTATGATAAAATGTTATCATAATATTCATAATAAAAAATACAATAAGTAATATAGTGAATATTTTTTACTTTTTAATTATCCATCCATATACATATAAATGTGAAAAGTAGGAGATGATCATATCCTCTTCTCTTCTGGTGAGAAACATGCAAATATGCTAAATAAATGAATATAAACAGCCAAGCCTGGCTGCAGGAGTGAAAAGAAATCCAGGTTTTATGCACTGGCATGTTCAACAGAGTTATTTAAAATTCATGCCTACTTAATAATAAATACATTTCACAATTAATATTGGAGGCCAGTTGCAAAGCTAAATCTGAGGACAAAATTGTACTGTGTGAACTTGAACCATCACCAAGGTGTGTATCAGATGGCAGAGGGAGAACCTGGTAGAAGTCAGAGCCATTGAGTTGCCATGTGATGCTTTGGGCAAAGGAGGAGTAAATGAAACATAGTGAGAGATACCTCTCCTTTAAAGACTGCTAAGATTCTGATTGCCCTTGAAGCCAATGGAAAACCAATACGCCTCTGGCTTGCTCAGATTTCACCAGATAAGAGTAAAAGGGGTCTGATTCTGCTGTCTCTTTGGTTTTCTGTGGGTTTATTCCTGGTGACATCAGGAGGGCTTTCTCAGATTTATATCAATATGAAATCAAATTCCATCCTGATCTAATCAAAGCATCCAATTAGACATTTAAATATCTTGACTTTTAATTAGTTCAAATGGAAGTGATGTCAAAAATACCCTCCACAACCTAAGAGCACTAAAAATCTCTTCAGTGTCTATAATCCCTACACCAGTGTATTCCACTACTGCATGAAAATGTCAGCATAAATTATAAACCACATTAATATTACCCAATTATATCAGACAACTCTTTTTCTAATATCTGATATTTAACAAAATATTATTATTTTCTCAACACCTTGAAAGATCTAGGTATTAACATGTGTTTATAATCATTAAAACAGTTTGTCCAAAACTTATTGACCCTAACTGAGGAAGGGAATTTAAATGTACTGTAAAATATAATCCTTTCTTTTAAAAGGATCTCAGAAAAACAGGGGAAAGAAAATAGAAAAAGAAAAGAAGAAAGCAAATATTCCCCACAACTTTTAGCTTGGAATCACAAGGTGGGGTTTAAGGCCTGGTTCACAAGACATTTAAAAGTGTAGGTAATTTAAACACAGAGCAATCCCACCTATTTTATTTAACCAGTTTAGTCATTCACCAAACCACAGCCAGACAGAGCTGGAGCTGCATCCAGATATGCTGGTCACCACTTTGTGATCCCAGGACCACCAATCCTCCCAGAAGCATTTTGGAGCATCTCCAAGCTTGGTCCTCAATAGGAACACCTACATATTGCAATCATGATTGGTACAGCAATACAAAATAACTGTGAAGCCTAAAGAAATGCAGTTTCTCCTCTCAGATACCCCATCTTTGTCCTTTGTCTCTGAGATTATGTGGAAAAGGAAGTTTTTATGGCTTTGATAATGCTACTATTGCCTTAGTAATTGGAAACCAAGGCTGTCGGGAAATGATACAGCTAATATAGAATAGGTTAATGAACCAATCTGTCCTCTGTACTGGGTTTTTGGTTCACAGAGCAGGAGGACTATGAATGTTTATAGTGCATTACTCTCATCTGGTTATCAGTGACAGGTACCAGTCATTGCTATCTACTGGCCTCCCTTTCCCTCTATAGAAGAAAATTACCCTCACTCCAGTATTCAAGGGAGGACACTGCAGTGCCATGTAAACTACAACGCATGTTTTTATTCGTTTTCAGCTTGGCCTCCCAAGAGTAATAAGTTAAAAATGAGTCATGCAAGGGTCAAATATATATGTCAGAATGCAATTCACCTGATTTCCTGCTTTAGCTGCATTGAGTTTGGAAACATAATGCTTTTTATTGTGTGACCTTTAGTACCAGCACGTGCAGGGAAAAGAACTGAGAGTGCTTAGGTATACTCTCGGTTGTGCTGGGAAAGAAGCTCGCTTTTTGCTGTGTGATTGAAAAATACCCTGTTACATCTCAGACTAAAATATTTTTCCATTGCCACAACTGCCCTTACTCTACTGGAAATGATATATGGCTCTTTGCATGGAGGGCAGGGGGAGGAAAACTTCACGATGAGAGCGATGGCAAGACCCTGCTACCATCCCCTCCTGCCCTTCGGGACCCTGTGGTATCAGCTTCAGATATTTGGGGTTGACTGCACGGTACTAGGAAAGGACCATGCATATCTCAAAGCTTTTCAGAGGTGACTTTGAATTATTTTTTCCCTGTTTGGCTATGCTGTGTGAAAGCAGCCATTTTTTTTAACTTAGGTGAAGTAGGATGCAATGGGTCTTATTATCACATGATGTAGCTGGCGGGTCCCTCCTTTTCGTTCCTTGGCTTGCCATCACCAGTGTTTACACAGGGACTTATATCCATGGCATATATATTCATGTGCTACTCCTGACTCTGTAACTCGGCCTATTTTGATGGGTAATTGCTTTGTCTTCAGCGAGTGTGTACGGGGGTATATTGCAAACCTTTCTTGCAAAAAAAGGAAAGGAAAAGGCACCTTGTAATGTTGTGAAAAGAGACAATTTAAGGACCTGAAAATTGTGTGAAATGAATTGGTAAGAGCCTGGGTGAGAAAGCTCATGACAAACTGTTCCCCCAGTTACAGCTGTACTTCTTCACCATGCAGCGTGAACCCAGACAGGAGTGCCAATAATTAGAGCTCACTCTCCTTTTACCTGCTGAAAATCGCTGTACCTAACACCCAATTTCTGTGCCAAACTGCCTTGGAAAAAAAATTATCTCAAATACAAAACTGCTACAAGGAAATGCTTTTATGTTCTGTATTTCTGCAATCGCTTTTAATCTTCCTTGATCTGCTCCTGGGCAGAGAGGAGACATGGTTTTCTCCCCTGTTGTTTAGAAGCAGAGGAGAAGCTTTCCGAAGCTTTCCGAAGGTCTGAGCCACGCTGGCTGAGCATTTGCTTAGAGTCTCACCCAGTATGTTCTTTACTGAAATTGTCTAGAGATATCTTTTTGTCTTTTCTTTCACAGATCTCAAGGGTGAGCAAGCAGAGGAGCTCCAGTAGAACTGGAGAAGGAGCAGAGGAGGTTTCGGAGTGATGCTCCCTGCGAGCCCTCAGGATCCCCTGGAGCACCCAGAGCACCCTCCCTACCCGCTGTGGCCCCCCTGTCTCCAGGGATATTAGTCTTAGCAGCACCAATTGCTTTCAGCCAATTAGAGCTGAGACTACCAAAGTTTTAATTTTTAGGCATCAGTAGGTGAGCTAAATTCCACTCCAGGAAATCCCATTTACAGTTCTGTACTTTTTATCTTAAGCACTGTAGCAAACTGCACTGTTGTCCAGACATGAGGTAAATTTTAATGCCAGAATTAACGCCAAATCACTCAATACATCTTTAAAGTTAACTCATTATCATAACACTGGAAAATAGAACATTGATCCACTCACACAGCAATCCAAAGGGTCCAGTTTTATGGTCGTCTTCAGGCAATTTACAGAAAGTTGTCACTATAAATTTATAAAACAAAACACCCCAGAATTCTTGAATGTTCAGAACAGAGGGGATAAAATGAATTACAATAAAAACACATGCAATTTAGGCATGCAAAATATTATGAAAGGTTTCTTTTCTCAAATATAGAGCTCTACATCTTCCTTCATATTATGTTTGTACATTTATGCATTCTATAGAGAGAAATTGTTTTGACTGTAAATATGCACCCATTAGAAATTCATATTTAATATTTTCCCTAGTTATTGGGGAAGCAGGGTGTGCACTGGAGTATACATATGCACAGTACAGATCATGAAGCGAGTATTATTTTCTCCACCTTTTTGATCATCTTGAAGTGAGTATTATTTTCTCCATCTATTTGATCCCAAGGAGGCTGCACTATTCTCGCTTGCAGTTTACTAAACATAGCCATCCAGCACACAGTATCAGGTATTCATAAATCATCATATTTCAGATAACTAATTGACAGAAATCAGCCCCCAGAGGAGTCTTCTTGTAGATTCAACAGCTCTTTACGATGAAGGACTCTCTAACTTGAAGCTAAAATCCACTTGAGCTTTGAACCAAGACCTGAAGGTCAACAAATGTAAGCTTAATCAGACCAACATGGAAACAGATTTCATCGTAAAAGCTTCTTTATCGAATAATGTGCTTCTCAGCAATGCTTGGCTGGCAAGGCATTGCACATGATGAGCGAGGGACCTAGATTATCCAAACCCAAGCAAGATCCACCACATCATTCAAATGCAGCCAAACTGTGGACGCAGAGGGTTTGTGTGGTTCCAATGAGAATCGTAAGTCAAGGAGAGCTGAAGGGTGTGCTCCCTTCACTGTCAACAGGCAGCTGTGGGCTGCACTGGCCACAGCCCCCCCTGCTCTTGGCAGAGGTAAAGCCCTGGAGAACACTCCACTGGATATGCTAGAAACAACTGTTTGAGCTAGATGTCTGCTGGGAAGAGGCACCTGTAGTTCAGATCGTAGGAAAACTGTAGAATATGTTCACTTTTATATTAACTGTTTTTTGCATCCCAAGGTGGGGTTAAAAAAAATTACATTGTTCTGTAATTACACTGAACAAATTCCAATCCACTAATTTACATTCATAATTTTGACACACTGAATTTTTAAATTTATTTTCTTTGTTTCCTTCTATACATTGAGATCTGAAATGTCTACATTTCTAGGGGTGCAGAACCTACCAGAGTCCTTTGAAAATTGTCATAAGGATAAATTGTAAATCTTAAAATGTTGAGCTTGAACTTCCAGCTATTTTACCTAGTTACACTTTGGCTAGACTGACAGTCTTTTATTTAGAAATTCCCTTCTCCATATAGATGCTCACAGACTCTAAGTTTAGCCCTTGATCTTTGCTTTACTAAGAAAAAACCAACAGCTCAATTAGCTCTCTGTCTCTGCACTTGAGGGCATGTTTCCAATCCTTTCATCGTTCAGTGGTACATATCTGATCACATTCCAATTTATCAGCATCCGTCTTGGGCAGTAGCCAACAGAAAGGGACACAGCACTGAAATAGTAGAATAATCTGCTAGTAATTAAAATGCTTCCTTTTGCTTTATCTGAAGAACCCAGTATCTGTTTTGGCTGCAGTATCTTCAAGAGACCGTGTGTTCAGCTGATATCTGTTGTCATCACAACATATTTTTTGGTGACTGTTCCCAAGACAGACTCTCCAGGTGACTTATAGTGAATTTAAGTAAACTTCAACATTAATTTATAACCTAGTTAATGAATTAATTTAATGAGTTAATTTAAACTGGGGGGAGAGGGAGGTTGAGCCAGTGAAGAAGGACCCCAGCACAGCCATAAGGGTGTAAGCCTCAAAACATGGAAGATGTGGGTTCAGCTCCCTACTTCCCACACATTCATTGTGACCTTGAACAACTCAGATTAGCTTCTTGTTTCTTACTTCTCTACCCATGTAATGCAGATGATAATATTCCTCGTAGCACTGGGGGAGTTGGGAGGATAAATAGATTAGAAAGATGAGCCAGATCATAGCTTTATTTCCATTTACAATGTATAAATGTATAGGAACACACTTTCACTCTTCTGGCCAAGCATAAAATGAAACATTTAGAAGGTAAGATCCAAAGAATTTCATTAAGAATCCATCGCAAATTGCAAATGACACCTCATGTATTGGAAAGTGAATTGTGAGCTGGGTGTTGCAGAAGTGTAAAATTATTCCATAAATTATCTATGACAAAGTCAAAAAATGTATCAGTCAAAAAATGTATTGGTAAAGCCATTCCTTATTTTTAGTTCCTCAACTGTGCACAGCAACATGTGTAATACAGAAATAATTATTCCACTGCAACAGGGTGAAATAAAACCAGAAAGGCAACATTAAAAGTAAAAAATGATGGGAATTTCATTTGTGAAATTTCTGCCTGATGATGTCTTGGAAAGCATTTTACTAAATGTTATATTAATCAGCCTTCTCTGTCATGCAGAGAGATTATGTGGTTCTATCTCATGTATTTTCACATTTTAATACTCATCTGATGTGTTCCCTCGTATTTCAAGGGGTAGGATAGATGCATGTATGGTACCTCATTTATCCTTCATAAAATTTGGGACAGAGTTGATTCTACTGACTTTTACGTTCAGCTAAAGTTCAGCTTAAGAGTCTAGGAAGTAAGCTAGAGAGAAAGGTAGATGATTAGAAAGTAGACTTATTCTTTCCCTTTTCTCCAGTCCTTTGCTAGCTATAGGATGAACCTCCCACAGATGTAACTTGGACTTGCAGCCCTGATTTTTGTTCGTTCAAGGGGTTGCTCTGCTGCATCACTGTGCACATTCCCTTGCTGGCCCAGGTACACCACCACTGGCTGTCAACAGGCATCTTTGGCTGTCATGATGCATCTGCCTTATACATTGTTGTAAATGGGGCTTGCAACAGGCAAAGGCAACAGGCAGAAGAAAACCCGGTCCTTAGGAGAAGGGACTGGGTGCCTCTATGCCTGTAGACACATTTCCATTGTCTTTAAGTTGTCACGGTCCTCTTGTTAAGTAATTAGACAACTGAGCATGAAATCCATGGTTTGAAGTTACATTTAAACGGCAGTACTATGCCTTTATTAGACCAATTTAATGATACAATTAATGGGTTTAAAATACTAAGTGATTCAATGTATTAATTGACAGGGACCCATCTGTATAGACTCCCTTGGGATATGAATAAGGAGTGTGATCTTCCAAAAACAACTGTAGTCAAATGGGTCAATCTTATTTATTCAAAATAATCCAAGGTGTGATGACTTCATAGCAGTTCACAAAGTGTTTGATGAAATTAATATCAAATATTACCCAAATACATACTTGGAAATCTCACTAATACATGGGAACATTAACTGAATTAACAGCACAAAGAATAGGCTGAATGCCATCCTACATCTAAAAGTCTGTGTTCTACTAGTTCTGAATCACTACACTAATGTTACTTAAAAGTATTTGTGTGTTTGCAGTTATTCATCTCCAATTTTCTTCAATCCCAAAGAATAAGACTATGACATTTTTCCACATTAAGATAAACTGAGTGTTAGTCAAGTACTACAATTTTTGCACTTCACTGTTTATAATATTAATAGCTGTGCTTTAAGAAGTGTACTATTGAACTGTCAAGAATGATTTGTTACCAGGTGTTAGCATAATTTGCCAGCTGTCATATTTTAATCATTTTTATTTGCCTAAAATCTGACACTTAACTTTAGTGGTAAATCAAGACATATAGCAGAACTTATTTGATGCTACAGTAGCTAAGGGGAAAAAAGTCTGTGCATCCTACAACTGATATTTGTATTTTCACATAGAGAACAGATTCTGAAGTCCACTTTCATTCATAATTCACACTGAATTGCTTCTGTTCGCCACAAAAGCTTTTTTCATTTAAGTAGTTCAAGCAGCTGCTGCAGGCTCTCATTCAAGTGTATGTTTACTCATGTGAGTAGCTCCAGCAAAATTCTTCAGCTGGCTTTGGTGAATAAAAGATACTCATTACATGAATAAGGCCACAGAGCAGACATAAACTAAGAATTGTGTACAGTTAACATTCTTCTTAAATGCACTGAATTCAAGGCTACTCTATTGTTTTTAGCTCCTATCTGAGGGACTAGTATGCTTAAGAGCCTGCAAGATTATAGGATGAAGCCATAACTAACTTATTAGCCATATCTGAACAATGAGAAGTAAACAGATGAGAATACAGAAGCTTGCTAGATGAGCTTGATTTTTTTTTTATTAGGGTTTAGATTTACTTGCACTTCAGATAAAAGATTAGTATATGAAGGAGTGCAATAGATATATTTTGATATTAGAAAAACACTTGATTTTTTCCATGAAAAATCGTATTTTGAGCATTCACTCTAGTTGTTTTGGATAGAAATATTATCTTCTGTGGTGTGGATTAAAAGGTGATTGATTACATGCAATGCTAAAAAACTATTTATTAAGTTGCAGAGAGTTTTATGAGCTTCACCAGCAACTCATTGAATCTGATTTTATTACCTAACATTTTCAACCTAAAAACCCCAAGAATCAATAATATGGAAATGCAGACGTGGTTTTGTAGCAAAAAATGGCTGTAAAATTTAGGGCTGCAAATGGAGAAACCACAAAAGTGGTAAGAAGAATTTATCTCTGGCATGATTTCATTTAGAATATAGTAAAAACAAAATCTAGGCTCATTAAGATACACTGATTCATGAAAAAAGGTGGAATTACATGCAGACAGAGAAAGATAGAAAAGCATGTGGATAGCTACAGAATAAGGAACAAAAGGAGACATCATCATTCGAGAGTCATAAATTCAACAAAAAGGGGAAAATTAGAAAGGCACATGATAATACAGGAAAAGTTCCTCAGCGTGAGACAGCGGTTGGTAAGACTGCATCTTTGGGGACTTTTAAACCCAATCCCATTGTGTTTCGATCATGGTCTCAGTTCTTCGTATTTGTCTGCACGTGGGTCAACACTGTGAGCCTTTGAATATGACTGGATTCCTTGGCTGTAACCATGTTAAAGTGATACTACAACTGGAGTAATTAATGTTGATTCATAAAGATTTAGTTCGGAAGGTTTTGGCATCTCTTCTAAACATTATTATTGCACCCAGCTTTCCTCTAAAATAGTTTGTGTTGCTGGTCAAAGAGAAATTTCAAAAAGGCATCTGAAAGCATCAACAGATGGTGAATGACAATCCTCCCAGTTTATCCCCCCAAAAGAAAGGGCTTTCATTCTTAAAAATATTTGTCTTATTTCTTGTTTGAATATATCTGGCTTCAGCTTCCACTTCTTGCTTATTGTGATGTCTTTTCCATTACGGGACTTTTCAGGATACAATGCAAGTCTCCCTTGTGAGGGCTGCCTGGCAGATACGGGCTGCTCAGGCATCATCTCTGGGGGCAGAGTTGTCCTCTGCCACAGGGAACGGGTCCTTGTGGGTTCTGCCTGAGGCCCCCGTGAAGGTGCTTCAATGAGATCCCCTTTTAATGGAGTCCCCTTTTAACAGGAGACAAAACAAATTGAACCCTTATTTCCCACGGGGAGACATTTTCCTCCCCCGAGGGATTTGTGGGGTTTTCTCAAACTCTTTTCACCAGCACTGGTATATGTCATGAGAGCCCCCATGGATTTACATCCCCTGTGTACTCCTGTACCTGGTGTCTGTCAGGAACATGCAACCCTTTTTGCTGGTGCATCCTCTCAGAGCTGTTGCTCCTTTGCTGTGTGGAAAGCTAAATAATTTTCATTGGGATAACTTCCAAGGTACCAACCTAAATTTAGCATATCTGGCCTCATTCTTGATTTGTAAACATATCTTTGAATGTGACTGTATTAAATATTCTTGTTTTGAAGGAAGAAGGTTAGAGAGGGATCCAGAATGCTCTTTATTATTTCCCTGCTCTCATAATTATTTACCTTCACATCAATCTTCATGTCATCTGAAACTTTTACAAGCCAATCATTACTGAAAATGATTAATAGCAGTAAGCAGATACCAGCCGAACACCAGCACTGCACTTAATTATGATTTTCCTCTGATGACTATGTTTCAGATCCATTAGCTTGCCCATTTTTAATAGATTTAACCTGTGTTTTATTGCTATTGAATAATTCTCATTTTTAATCAAAATATTCCCAGGGCTGAGTTGAATACCATACAAAAGTCAGAGTATGTAAGAGCTGCACAGCAACCAAGCTCGTAATGTCATCAGTGAAAAAAAATCAGGTTTATTTATTTGACATGACCTGTTTCGTAAAATCGTGTGAAATGACAATCATGTTCCCATCTTCAATTCTTAATCACTTGAATCTTTTATCAGCTTTCATTCCATTACTTGCCCAGGACCGAGGTCAGGCTAAGTGACTTAGAGTACCAAGGTCATGTGGACTGCATATCTGGAGTACTGACACAACATTAATACTCTTCTAATCTGTTAGAATTTCTCTAGTATTCTATGATGTATTGAAAATAAACGTTCCGCTAAGATAACCTCATCTGGCTACAGAGGTAACCCTCTGCAGAAGATACCAGGGCTGCTAATTTTAGAATATTTGTATTTATATGTGTTCTTTAACATCCTCAGTAGTTACTAGATGACTCCTAAATTCTTCATCCTCATATTTCTTTTGAAAGTAGGAGACACGAATGTTTATGGAGAAGTTCTTTCTCTGCATCACTATTAACAACATTATCACCACTATTGTGAAGTAATAAATGCAGAACACTGCCAGGATTTCTTTTGTACAAAAACCCCCTTATAATTACATCTTGTTTTCCTCAGCTGTTCTGAGTGGACTTATCCTGACAATTTTAGCTTTTCTTTCCAACTTCCTATACTTCTAAAGTCCTTCCGCTTTGTGATGCTTATAGACTGTTTTTTCACATTTAATATCCAATTTCGTTTTTTAACTTCCACAGAAGGTACTTTTTTGCCCCTGATTAACAAATCAGCTTACAGACTTCTCGAAAAATGCTACTTATCACTTGAATTTTTCATCTAGACATTCTAAAATTTTTCACTTCCCACATCCCTACACTAATTTTCCTGGCTCTCTGGGACCTATGACCATCATCTCTTGACTCACTCAAAAACCAGGTTTGGACCCTCTGATATGATTGTTGTGTACTGTGCAACATCAGGTTTATTGTACAATAATGACATTAAACTTATATGGCAGAAAAAGAAAATATGAAAGAATGTGTCCAAGAACAGGAACTTTGTATTTGTTACAATAAAATATTGAATGCAAATTTTGGGGTTTACACTCACCAGTTAACTGTTCTTTAAAATCAGCAAGCCCTGGCTGCAACTGTGGTGTCTCCTCATCTTCTCAGGGCTGTATGGCTTTTCATGGGCAACAGTGCTGCTTGCATCCTCAGCAAACTTATTTGTAGGATCTGGCTTTCTTTGACTTAGATATTCAATTAGGCTGTTGGAAACCTGGCTAAAGAAGACTCGGGAAAAGTGCCTGTAAATGAGTTAGAAGCCAGGAATTATTAACTAAAAGTTTTCCGTAGATAACGTTAAGTAGGAAATACAGCTGAGAAAACCGTCAGGTTTTGGGGCAGTTTATTCAAAGAATGAAAGACAAGGTTTCAGCTGACAAATTATCTGTTGTGACTGTTTTTCCAGTTCTACTTGTAACCGGCAACAGAAAAAATTGGTTCCTTGAACATTTTCTCAGGTTGTGACAGAGGTTCAGTTAGATATATTGAAATAATTTCATGGCTTATTATTTCTACTCGTGTAATGATCTCCCAACTTAATGATCTTTCCATTTGATAATTATAGCATTTTGAAGAAGTTGCAAAATCTGACATATCTCACCTTGGGAGGAAGAGCTGAAAAACAAAGCTGTCTGTGGAGGCTGGAGAAGACTAGAGAGAGACACGGAAACAGGCTTCTTGTCAGGGGAAGGATTGATGTCTTCTCCATGTCTACCACCAATAGCACATGGAATAATTAGCTTAAACTGAAAGGAAGATTTGGGTAAGACATAAGGAAAATTTTTCTCAGTGTAAGACCAGTTAGCCATGGGAGGAGCATATGGAGCTTTTGAAACCTTGAAAACTAGAGGCTCTTGGAACCAATTCTACAACACAAGCTATCAGCAGTGGTAAGGCAGGGAAAAGTGAATAAATCAGGTGACCTCAGAACATGAACCCAAAGTCCGTTTCAGAGCAATTTTCTGTGATTTCCTGTTGCACCTTGAAAAGGTTGTTTTTCTAGACCAAAAGCTCTGGGAAACCAAACAGGGAAACTTATTTGAAGGCTCAGGGACATTTATTGCCAGCTACAAAAAATGACAAGTCATGAAATGTTAGTGAATATATTAAATATGTCATTACATTTATTATAACAATTAAAATAGCAAAAGCTTAATAACTAATGAACCTGGAGAGAACTTCACTTTCAAATAAATTTAGTGGTAAAGAATTATTTTTGACAACAGCATTTATCATGGCCTACCTAGTACTGTTGTAGCTATTTGTTGTACTTAATAAACAATGATAAATATATCTTCTTGCAGGAGAGTAGCTTAAATGTGTGTTGTGCAATCTTCTTGAGAAATTGTAGCCAAGACTAATTAAATGATTCTAATTAAAATTGTGTAGATAGGAAGGAAATTAATGGCTTCATTTGTACTATTTGTTTATTTCATTGTCAAGTGTACTGGATATAATTGCAGTGCAAAGAAGAAATCATCAAAATTATTTTTTACTCTGTTGATTCCCTGTTCCATCAATTTATTGCAGAGGCTTCATCTTCTCTATCTTTAGAGAGAAACAATGCTGGCAAAATGTAAAACCTCAACAAAGTTATTTCCTTGTTTGGAGCTGTTAGATGGAGAATACATTTGTTGAACAAAATAAAGGCTAAGCTTCAATTAAGCATTCTAAATATATGTAGTGAGCTATTGAAAAGCCATAATGTCTCAGCCCACATGGTTCACCGAAAGCTATGAACAAAATAAATTATAATAGAAGCAGAAGGGGTACTCAGATGATATGCCTCTAACATGTGACTTACAGAGGAATGCAGTATTACTCCTACTGTCTATTATGTACAGCTTGTATCAGATAAAGTAAAAAAAAAATATTAATATTTTTTTTTTTAAACTGCCAACAGAGTCTCATATACAAAAGCAGAAGAACCTGATTTTTTCCCAGGGTAAGTTTGACATGTCACTTGTTCAGTTGGGATTCCTCAGATGCAGGGGACAATGAATCACATTATACATAGCCTCCAGCTCACACTAACAGCTTCACATCCTTTGTGTGCCTGGAAAAATTTCAGCTGAGGCACATGCAGGTCAGTTGTGGTTCTCCAGGCAGCTTGGAGCAGTCTCGTTTCTCCTTGTTCCTTCCCTCCCCACTGCACAGGTAATGCGGTGAGAGCTGTGGCCAGCCAGGAGCCCTGCGGGATCCCACTGGTGGCTCACCAGCAGCATCCTTCATCGCTCCTCTGCATCGGGGAGTGATGGTCTCCACAGGCTTCCTTTGCCCAGAAAATTGCTAATTCATTTTAATGAATTTAAAGAGAGGCAGAATTGTTTGAGACTGTCATTTCGACTAAAAGACGTGGAAAGGAAAGATTCTGAAATTCATGAGCTTAAAATATGCTTATGTTTGGCTGGAATGTGCTCATGAAATTTGTTTCTTTGACATGTCAACATTTTCTACAGAAAGCAGATGTTCTTTGTGGAAATTTCTGATTAATCAAAAATACGGTTTCCTTTTTTAAATTAGTTTCAGTCGAACAATTTTGACAACTGAACCATAGCTAAATCCTTTATGCTCAAAATAAAATCTGTCCTTATGTTTTTGTCTAAATGTGCTTCTGCAATGCCATACACAAACTAACTTGTATAGCCTTGATAAGTGGAAATACGTGGGAAATGAGAGTATATTTGAAAATCCTTCCATTAGAGACATTTGTTAGAGCTAGCTAGACTAATGGCTTATTTTCTGCCTAAATCAGAGAGATTAATCTATAGCTTTAAAATCAGAAGAAAAAGAGCTCTACTGAAATGTAAGGTCTTGAGTAAAACAATTTTCTTCAAGGGTAGGAAACTAATCGTCCTTCTCAGCGAGTGCTTTTTCTTTTCCTCCACTCTTCTGCAACTCATAAATGCTGGTGTGCTCAATGAAAACCCCATCGTTCCCTCAGTCCTGATGGTGTGGCAATGTGGTTGTCTTCACGAGGTTTCACTCTGTTCCTGGGGCTGGGGTAGCCACCTCGGGCTCGAGAGTGAAATACTAAGGTAACGGCTGCAACCCTCACTCAGGCATCATGGGCTCGCTATGATGAGGTATGAGGTCATCTGATAAATGTAACTATGGCCCTGGACTGTGCCCTGAAGGTACTAATCCCCTGGCAGTGCTGTTATAGTGGTTTATCTTGGACATCCCAGAGCCTCTCCCTGCTACATGCGGTAGGTTGGGTCCTATGTGTGGTCCACAAGGCTGCAGCTGTAGAGCAAAACATCTGGAGGTGAGAACCTTTGTGGCTGGAGTGGGCTGTCATGAGCTGTGCTCCTGGTGTGCGTCAGCCCATCTGGCACTGCCCGGAGGGATCCTTCTTGCGTGTACAGGGATGCCCGGTGTGAGCTGGGTGATGGAATGGTCAGAGGATCTGCCTTGGACACACATTCCTGACCCCAACTGAAATGGTAGTGTAGACACACGCAAAGCCCTGCATAGTCTCCACTTGCCTCCAGCTGCAGCGTTGGTAAGCTGACTATTTAATCATTAGTGTCACGTTGTATTGGTGCAATCACTGTGCTACCAGTAGGTGTAGTGCTCTAAGGACATAAGTAGATCAAGTTCAGCAAAGACAGTATTTTTTATTAGATCAGCTGACACAGCTGAAAGAAAAGCAGATAAAATCTTTATTCCCCATGGGAGATTCTTTTTGGATGTGAAATAGAGGTCTTCTGTTTCCCAACAGGATATTCAATATGCTTCCATCAGTTAGAGGTCCTGGATCTAGGTGGGTTGGCAAAAATATCTAAAAAGCAAATAAAATGTGTAACAGATGACTGTGGAGGTGTGGATTAGCTCCTTCATAAAGCCAGAATTACCTTCTCTTTCCCTATGATGTGATGCTCACGTGTTAGTACCTCCCACATGTGCTGTGCAGGAAACCGCCAGGTGCAAAGTGAGCCACACACTTTGTTCAAATAATTTGTCAAGGTGCCAAGAGACAAAAAAATCCTCTGAAAGTCTCAGGAGAAAGGCCATGGTTTGGTGTTACTAACTCCTGATCACATGGGTAGACAGGTGAATCTGAGTTATCAAACCTGGTGATGTCCTCCTATTAATTAAAAGTATTGTGCTAAATAACTTTTTGCTGGCAAAAGAGTGTATGTCTATGCAGTACACAGCCAAGAGCTGTTTTCTGCAAGCTGCAAGGAATCATCGCTCAATAACGAGATGACTTTACTCCTTGTTTGTTGCGAGTAGCTGTGATGAGCTGCAGTACTAGGAGCATACAAGTGTCGTAAAGTGTCTTGACAAACAGTACAAAAACATTACTACAGGACCTTCCTAGTTTGGCTGAAGAATCTGCAACAACCAGCTTGCTTTATAAAATTTTGCCCTCTTAATTGTTTGAAAACTGTCCAAAAATAAAAAGAAATTTTCTTTTTTAATTTTTTTGGCTTGATTTATTAATCCACTTGCTACTCACCGTTCTTCAATGAATATTTCATACAAGCCAGCTTCAGCTTGGGTGTCATTTGTAACTATCCGCTGTGAGTATTCCTTTAAGCATTCATTATTCATCACTCAATATTGAAAGTGGTTGATTTGACACCTGGGTCAAACGGAGGCCTTAAAGAAGCCACAGACCACTCTTTTCTTGATGCCAGTCATGAAAAACTTCCCCAGTTCTGAGTTGTGGCTATAAGGGTCCAGCAGACATTGTTAGGCTAGTACAGCGAAGAATACTCTGTGCTTAATACGAACCCAAAGACAGGTATGTTGGAGCAAAGAAAGGACACCATTTTCTATAGATAGATCTGCATGAGGGCATCCTATAAGAGAAAAAATCCCTGGTGTTTAGGAAACAAGTTCTGATGACACAGAAGTGAAGGGCCAATACACCTCACTGTGGGATCACCTTCCTTTGACCTGACTGGGAGCTTCTGCGCTATTCATTGGTGTGCCAGATTATTCTGAGAAGGGAAGAAAGATGATTGAAAAGAAAAACTGGATTTCCTGAAGAGCCAATGTTACTTTTCCTGGCTTCTGTAAAAGCATCAGAGGTAACATTACTGGCTGCATGGCTGTAAAAGGAACAGCGGGATCAGATAAAAGGAGGACACTTGCTTTGAATTGTCTTTTCCCCCTCCCCCACCCTTATTTCATAGCAATATTGCCCAGCAGAGTTTCCTTTATATGACTTTTTTCTCTGATACTGGATGACAGAAAATAGAATATTATAAATACAGTAATCTTTCAATTTTCCTATTGAGCAAGAAAAAAAATGGAAGGCCAGCAAAATTTGCAGAATTAGTGAGCTTGCTGTTAAGACTGAAGTGCAGGTTTGTGTGCTGTTTACCGCATCTCTGGTTATGTGCCTCTGTGGGGAAGGGGCAGTGGAATAACTAGGGGATACTGCTGTGTAGAAAAGTAGGAAGCTGCCTGAGTATTAAATAAGAGGAAAATCAATGCAGTCCAAAGGTTGCCTCCAAGGAAACAAAACAACATTTATAAATACATCTGTCTTGCTTCTCTTTGCCTGCAAACTCTGCTAGTTTTGCTAAACCATCTACTAGAAGATGGTGGATTTAGCCCATGCAGGCTGCTGTCTCCAGAGCCCCTCGCTGCTCATCATTGCCCTGGCCAGAGGTCATTGCCTCTTCATCTTCTGGCCAAAATACTTGCATGTGCTCGCCAAAATCTATTTTGACCAAGCTGAGCTGACATGGCTCAACCAGTAGGTAGGAGATGGGTTATTGGAACCCAGCACCTGTGGATCAAAGGGAGAAGGTGGGGCGGTAGGGCAGGGAAGGCAGCACAGGGGTGGGTGGCCGTGGAGGAGAACCCACAGCACCATGCACAGAACATCATCAGCCATCGCACCCAACACAGGACTTAACGAGAGGATGGACGGGCTCCGGTTTATCAGGGTAAAGGGGTCCCCACACGCTGCTGACTGTACCTATCAGCCCTTTTCTCTTTAGACACCTCCTTTCCAGTGCTGGGGCCAACTGGATGTTGTGAATTTATTTTAGGCTTCCTGGTTGTGAGGTCTGGGCCGCAGGGATGGCTGCAGGGATCCCCCACCTCCCAGAGTTCACGGTCAGGGGTTTACCTGCGTGCTTTCCTAAGGATTTGCCAGGTGGGAATGACATGTGATGGAAAGAAAGCAACCCAGAATCAATTTCTTTCTATCATTGTATTTTACTTGACTAGAGAACTGTCTAAATACAGATTCAAGGACTCTGAAATCTTTCTTCATGGCTTGGCCTTAGAGTGAATTTACATTTTATTACACAGATCCTATTTTTTTCCTCCGTGTTGACAACCATGGACAGTGAAAGTGAGAGAATGAAGAGATACTGACAAAACGAATACATAGATCATTAAGGCAGCCTCAGTTCCCCAGTTCAAAATGGGCCTCTGTTCATATGCAGCTCGCAGGTTACACAAATTTTCGTAAGCATTTTTAATACAGATGACATATCACCTAATTACATAATTACATGATGCTTTGTAATGGCTCAGTGATTTGGGGGAGATAAAAACTTCTCTGGCAAGCACTGTGCAATCATAAGTTCTAAAACTCCAGAGGGGATTGCCAGGTTCTATATATGTTTTTGTCAGTTTTTTAATTTGATATTTCCCTGAAATCATTAGAGTGTAATGGGCTATAAAGTAGGAAACACACTTTTTTTTCTTTTCTTTTCTTTTTTCTTTTTTGCAAATGCAGCCATTTAAAATAAGCTGCCAAAATAAAAGTTAGTTACATTTCACATAAAGGCCGAATTAATCTTTTCATCTTTTTCTCTGGATAAATACTTCAAGGATAGTAAAAGTGTTAGGCCAGAATAGAGAAAATACGCTAGATGGAACAAAGTCCCTCAGAAGCAGAAATTAATGGATAATGTTACAATACAATTTGGCATTTAATCATTTTAGCTAAGGGTAAGTGCAACTTAGCATGAGTTAGTTTTGTAAAGATCATGTCATACCTCGTGGCCTTCTTGCTAACCTGTTAACTTGTGTGAATAACTGCTACAGGGACATTGGTTGCATAAGCCCACAGGTGCTAGCAGAAGCAAAATCTGCCTAATTCAAGTGTGGCCAAGTCTCTCCTGTAACTTTTAATGGTGTAATAACGTTGCTTTTTCTATGCCACACTGCCATGTAGTGCACCTTTGCAAACAGCTGCTGGTTTATAGCCCTAAAGATGCCTGAAGATGAGCTTCCTATACCCTGTGAGTCTCCTGAGTAATTAACCCTTAAATGACACAATGCCTCGAAACCAACACATTTGAACAAATACATCTTTGTGTCGCATGAGCCTACAAGCGCGAATTGGTTCTCTTATTAATATGAGGGTACACAGAAACGGATGACAACCCTCTTAGAAAATTAAGCTCCTCATTCCTCGTAACGAGGCGGGTCACTGGAGCTCCTTGTTACCCCCCGGGGGGGCTGCAGCCAGCGTTGCCCACAGTGTGCCCACTGCATTTCTTGCAATCCTACACAAGCAGTGAGATGAATAGGTAGGTAGATGTTGAGCTGTCTATGTGGAAGATAATTGTTGTCTGCTTTAACTGATAGGTTAATTAGCACTGAAATTAGTGGGTTAGTTTGGGGTGGGAGAAGAGGAGGGTTCTGATTAATGGGTTAATAGTATTGAGTTATATACCTCGTTAGATACTTGCCTCCATGAAACCCTGAAATGACCCATTAAATCATGCCGGATTCTAAATGATTGAAGGTCCCCCACCCTTTTGAGAGAAGCCAAAAGCAACCTGGCTGCCAGCCTGACAGGCATCGTGCAATGTCCTCGGCCCCTTCTGTCGCCTCTGGGCTGGGGAATGATGCTGGTTACCCTGCAGGACCTCATGCAGACTTTCAGGAGTCGGCTTCCTCGCTGCTGTTATGTGTTTACCACTTAAAAAGAGGTCTAGTAGAGTTCATATGGGATGTTTAACTGAAAATGGAAAAAAAAAGTCGATGTGCTACTGGGAAATACATTTTCAAATACATCAGTTATTCAGCCACTCCCTCCCTTAGGCTTATTCTGTCACCTTGTCCTGGGATATGCCACCAGCAGAGTCAAAGGACTGGCTTCTCGGCAGATATTAAAATACTGCTATTTTCATGACAAATCAGGGAAAACCTGTTCAGCGAAGCAGACACAAGCTCATTAGTCTACGGGAGCTTAATTTGCTGATGGGTGTGCCACAGAGCCTTCACTAAATTGCACTCATGTTTTCCCTAGTTCTGCAAGACAGCTCTCGGAGCGAGCTGGCTCTGAGCATGAGAACTGTTAGCATCAGAGAGACCATAACTTCCAGGACACACTTAACCTTGCCTCTGAGCCTTGCCAGCACTAGGCCTTTTAAAGAAATAAAAGAGATACTTGGAGGAGTTAGATAATACTTTGTAATCCAGATGCATTTCAGTGTGTATCTACTAAATACAAGGCAGCAGGTAGGCAGCAGCTACGATTATTTCTCTAGGTCCTGATATTAAATTATTTCTGGGTTGATTAAACAGGCAGGTCTGTAAAGGAGTCTGTTAAATTGAGTTGCCTTTTGTACAGCTGCATCGTCTTCATGTCTTCTCAAGAAAGCTGAATTTTTCTGACAAGTGCATGTCACACTTCCATATCTCGCATTGATTCTCCATTAATCTGCATTTCCTTTAGCACTTTAAAGGGAAGTTACACAGAGCTACATGGTGTCCTGATTAACACCTGAGTGCAGATGCATTTTTGGTGTGCTTGATTATTAATAGAACAAGTGTAGTTAATTGCATTGGTTGAATCGTCCCTGTCACTGATTAATGACTAAGAGCACTCCTTGTATTTTCAAGATCTTAGACTGAAAAAGAAAAGCACAGAGATCCATGTACTATCTGAAAGGCTTTTTTATGATAAAGACAACTGTTTGTAGAGAGAACATTTGATATCTTATTACAGAGTGTAAACATATACCATCTAAAATTAAACAATTTTAGTCTTGGCTTTTGTTGCAGTCATAGCAATGCGTGACTGATGCAACTCAGTGTGATGCAAAGTGCTTTCTGAAAGATTTAACACAGTGCTCCTCCTATGACTGAATTCAATCAAGCTACATTTAAAACAACGCCATGCCAGTCATGAAAATAACTGTAAAATGTAGGAATGAAAGTATTCTATATGCTGCATTTATGCTACAGGAGCCTCCTTATGCAGCCTCCCTCCTCAATAGTTCTGTATATGCTAATACCATCATCTCTGTTTGAATTTTAAATCTCAGGAAAAAAAAGGTGGGTAAGTTCCACACAGTACTGCTGTTATTTTAAACTGTCTTCATTCATGTTTTCAACAATTGTCCTCACTGTTCAATGGTCGTTATACAGCCCTGACAGAGTTAAGTACTTGTATTTTTAGAGGTGCAAAAAAAATCAAAATAGCAATAGCAAAAACCTGAGTAAAGAGCATATAAACCTGTGATACAGGGCACCAGGTCTATGGAAAAAACACTGCCTGCCAAATAACTTGATACATTATGAGAAATACAGTGAATAAAGGAAAATGCAGGCCAAAGCTAACACAATTGCATCGAAACAACCAAAAAAGAAAGGTGCCCTTGACACAGCATACAAGACCCATATAATTCAAGAGTCAGTGTATGTCTAGAGAAGAAAATACAGCCTCTGTGGTATTCTTGCTAGATTTGATGGAAACATTTTACCAGATGGACAATGAACCACTGCCATTCAGCAGCAAGATCTGCATTTTCAGTGATTACTTATAAGTCTGCTGAGGAGCCATCGTTTGAAACGCTTTAGCATTTACCTCACTTCATCCATTTCAAACAATAGTCTTGCGCAGCAATTATCACTGCATCACTATATATCTTGGCTGCTTAATAATGGCTAGGGTAATCATTTCATCGATCAGGTGGCCACTGCCCATGGTCTCCACGTATGCAGGTCTCTTCCAAGAATATGCCATAGCCTCTTAGAGGCAAGCTCCACTGGGAATGCACCTAATTTTCCACTGTTGAGGAACTGCTCATCCGGTGATGGATCCTCGTAGGTGCAGTTTCTTTGGGAACGCAGCATGACTTTTGGCACAGCTCTCAGCAAGAGGGTAGTGAAGAAGGTCCCATATTTAGGGCACGTAGTGTGACTCACCTCCCTGATGTGGGACATGGGTGGGCTAGCAGGGGTTTTCTCTTGGTTTTTACTAGCAGCAGATCATATTCTTTTTATCCTTTCTGTACATTACGTTGCCTGGTGAGTGGGGAGAATAAATCTGTTTTTCTGGCCAGCTCCTGGCTACCTCTATCTATGCACGTGCTTTAAGTGATAAACTCAGACTCAGAGGCTGTTGAAGTTCCTATACTAAAACCATCTATCGAGCCCTTTGAGTGGTCCCAAATACGAATGCACAGGCGCATCAGTGTGCAGAAATTGCTGGTTTTCAGACTGAAATCTAAGCCTCCCTTTTCTCCCCAAAGGGATGCCCTTGGTGTGTTTCTGTGGTACCTTGATGATTTTGGTGCCTCAGCAGTGTGTGGTATTATGGGAGCCACGTGACAGTAAGGAAACTCAAAATAAATGTCAAAAGCTCAGCAGAGAATGACTCAGAACAGGAGAGTTGGAGGAGGTAGGTGGAGAATTACCAAGTTTCCACACATTTATCAGGTTTAGTCATAATCTAGCTGCTGAGAAGCTAAGCTATGGCAAAAACTGGAAAAAAATGTAGGCATGTGCAAACTGAAAAAAATCAGACCTGGTGGCACCTCTGAAACACAGGTGCAGACAGCAGCAGAACAGACATTCCTGAAGGTCTCTGTTAGATTAAGAAAGTTAATCTTGTCATGGATCTGCCCCGGGCTAAATGAAGGGAGGAAAGTTTCACCCACTTCAGACTTCACCTGAGGACAGGGAGGGACCGATGGTTTGGCTTGGTATGACACAAGGCAATGTTTCATTTTGGTTTTGGCAGTGGCAAACTGATGAATGCTGGCATCCACAAACATCTCAGTGGAAAATTTAATTCTTACAGAAACTGCATTTCACATTGAAGAAAATTTCTGTTCAGCCAAAAAAAGAAAACTTTTGTGGCAAATTTCTCAGCGTATGGGTTGGTCCACATTACTTTTTTTATAGCCTTTGATAATTTTTTCACTGGAAAAGAAATCTATCATTCTCTGAAAGTTGTTGGTTGTTGGCTGTAGAAAGACCTTGCAGCGGAGATTCAAGGCAGATTTGTTTATATTTTCATTTATACAGCCCTCTAGCCATAGCTCAGGCCTTCCTGCATAATTTAAATAATTTATCACATTTTCATGTAACTGATGACAGAATACATTATACAATGCAAAGGGTTTTTTAAAAAAATCTGAGAGCCATCAAGATGCCACAAAAAGACAGCAAGCTACATTTTGTCTTTTATTGGCCATCTGCCATCCCTGGGATGGTAGTCAATAATGATCTGTCAAACAATTAACACAGCTAATAAATAGTCACAAAGTAACCTAATTTGCCAACCACTAGTGGCCACCAGTTGGAAGTTAATGTACTGTAGCTACTTGGTACCGTACCTGACACCCAACCAGATGGAAAGGAAACATAATAGAAGAGATGATGATTAATGCGGAAAAGGACATGCAGCGTTAACAAGTATTTAGACATGGAAACCCACTTTCTGCCAGGTACAGGGATGTGACTAGTACCTTACAAAGGAAATAATGTTGCAAGAACTGCTGAGATGCCACATAAAACCACTGTTCTCCATATGCCTCTCCTATCCATGGTGAAGTCTGGAAATGTTCTGGGTTTTCTACTGACACTGAAATTTCCAATTTCATCCTTTCAGCAAAGAGAAGGAGGGTGCAGAATACTAATGAAGCATGTGGCATCCATGATCAGGGCTCCTCAAATCCTGCAGAATTCTCCTCTGATTGATTTTGAGGTCTGAAGGGGCTGTTTTGGTAACCTGGTCTGGCTTTGTGAGAAGCTCAAGTTGCAGAACTGCACCCAGTAATTCTTTCATCAAGCCAACAACTTCTATTTGAGCTACAGCATGATGTGACGATTTGGGAAATCAGTCCCTGTATCACTTACGAATTCCAGATTGATTTTTGAAATCTGTGCTGCAATGACCTGAATCTTTACATCTTCAACCTCATGCTGCGTATTGGAGTCCAACTGGGGAATGGCACACGCATGCCTATCTATGAATAAGTCAGCCATTAAGGCATTGTGTGGAATAGACTTAATTGGGAAGAACAAAAGAATAACAGAATTGTCCATATTGCCACTTTTCTCTAAGCTCTCTGTGGGGTTCTGAGAGCTGAGAGAGTGTAATTTCACCATATCCATGCAAAGAGATCAGGGATTAGTGTCATGCCTTAAATTCATGAAGCCTGCAAAATTCAGAAGAGATGCTCAGAAAGAAAGGGAAGCTTAAGCAGAACAGAAAACCAGTGGGTTCTGCTTTTATCAAGAAGACGTCTTCTTTAATGCTGGGATCAGACAAAATAGAGAAATTTTATGTAACACTACCCTCAGAAAAAGAGTGTTTGTCTCTTTTCTGTTTATGAACCACTTAGGCTTCTCTTCAATTATCCAAATACATCAGTGAACGCAGACAAAAAAATCAGTGGCAAATTCAGTCTCCATGAAACACTTTTTAATTCCTGACTCCCTCTTCCTGCATTCAAACACAGACAGCTGCGGCTCAGGGCTGAAAAGATTCAATGCTTTTGAAATTCATGGAAATTGCTGAGAAATTCATGGGAACTGCTCCCTCCTGTGGAGCAGCTGCTGAGCAGAAGCAGTTCGCCCACTGCCTGGGATGGCAGCCGTGGCTGCAGCCAGCACCCAGGGACCAAGGGCCACTTTGGTCATCATCTCTGTGCGATGGCCAAGGGACCATACTACCATAGGTGGCTACAAAGCTCCAGTTGCCGTTCTGGGAAGGGCCACCACATCCAGGTTGAGAACTCGCTGCAGCAGCAGCTAACAGCAGGCAGGTGGTGGAGAAAGGAAACAAGAAAACGCCCGTTACTGTGTAGCAGCAAAATGATTAATGCCACTGCAAGAAATATGCAAAATCATTGCATTTTCCAAGCCTGGATGGGAACGGATAGGGCAGCTTACACCTCTTGGAGCCAGGGCTGATGTGGTTAGAGCAGCACGGGGCTGTGTATGCCTTGTGCTGAGTTTTAAGGTTGGGTTTGCCTTGTGAAAGGCTGAACATAACTTGCTGTAAAATGAAAATATCAGATTCCACAGCACAGTTTCCTGGTCCTGTGGAAGTCAGACAGCTGAAACTTCAGGGACAGGTAAATTGGAGTGCATCCAAGGGCACGGTCACACACACGCCTTGGTGGCAGTGCTCTCTTGCCCTCCCGTGCCGTCCAGCGAAGCCCTGCGCCATCTCTGGTTGTGTTCATAAGAATACACGGTGGTTCAGGGAGCTAACTAAAAATACCCTGATTGAGAAAAAAAAAAAAAAATCACAAATCCAGGGTGTTTCCAGAGCTCATGCACACTCCCTTAATGAAGGGGTTGCCCAGTACCAGAACAGGCAGTGGCAAGTGAAGCGGGACTGATCTTGCCATGGGAGATGCTGTATCACAGCATCCTCCACTCGTTCAACTCCAGTTTATTCCTGAACACCCAGTGCACCCATGCTGCTGAGCGGTGCCGGGACAGCCGCATCTGCTTGTATTAACATAGTCCAAGGGCCGGCCACTGTGGCACAGGACTCACTCGTTCATCTCCTCCCCTTCTGTAGATCCTGCTGTTGCGTTGCTGTGTCAGCCTCCCTACAAATACAGTCTCCTGCGGACATTTCACTTCATCTCTCACATCAGTGAACATCCTCAGAGAAGTCTGTCCTGTACTCATGCTTGTATTATTTTGTTTCTGTGCCTAGGGGAACAGGGCACCTGCCACTCGCTGAGCAGTCTGGCAGGGAAAGCTGCAGCGAGTAGTTCAGCTAATAAGGAGCCACAAAATGCAGATGTGCAAAAGGTCACCTTCTACCTCAGCAGTCCATCCTATCTTATCACGTTTCAGATTGTACATGATGCCAGGTGAGACTGGTTTGTGAGTGTAAATGTGCTTCAGGGAGGCTAACAAATGTCTCTGAACACAAGGAAGTTGTCTAATCACATTAAATATGTCATTATTAGTGTTAACCTGGATTTCATAGGTGCTGTTGAGCCTCATCTAAATAGGTTTTCTCCACCCAAAGTGTTTTCAGTCCTGCATAATGCATGAGCAGCAGATCCTTCTTTGGCTGGTTCAAGCATAAACCGGACAAGTCGGAAGGAAGGACAAGGGAAAAACAAAGGTATTGTGAGTTGAAGCAAGGCACTGTGGTCTTTAATTCATTTTTCAATTATTCTTTCCACTTTCCCTTCCTTTTCTCTTTCCTCCCTGAGCAGCAGTTAATCAGCTCCTTTGAGCATTCATTTCCTCCATTCCAGAAACTCTATGGAAAAGTACGAGTATATTGGGAGAAAAATAATAAAAAGTAAAATATATGATACTGGCATACCCGTGCCCAGCAGCATAATTTATAATGTATTCGTGCTCTTGTCAATCAAAAAATGCAAATTTAGAAAGACATGCAGGAGAAGGATAGCTGAGAACTTAATAAAAATATCTTCTCAAAAGCAATGAAGAGACCATCATGTCTATGTCCCACAATCTAGCAAAAGAGTCTAGACAGAGCTAAAAGAAAGCAAAGCAATTTTATATGCAGGCTATCATGGTGTGGGTGGCTCAGTGAAAGAAGAAATGGTGGCAAATGCATATGCATGTAGACACACACACACAAGTGATTTTATAGTGGGAACTTTGACAGACCTCTGGGACAGGCTGTGAAAGCAGATGCAAGATTGAAAAAAATCTTGAATGCTGACTGGGGAGGATTTAAATTATTTTGACACTTATGAAATGAAATGGAATGATTTCAGAGAAGATGTTTGTTCCTGGGAAAAGTCAAGAGCTGTCTCAGTACTCAAAGTGTCAGAAAAAATGCCAAAACCTGGCCTTTTTTCAATGCTGAAAGGAGCTAAGACTCAGTTTCCAGACCATCTAAATGAAGAGGTGGGTTACTTTTTGTATCAGCCATGAAGTTTTGGGGTGAGATGGACCAAAAAATCAGGTGAATGGGGAGATTTCCATGATTTGAAATGGAGTATCTCTTAAAGCACCTTTTCTCCCCACTCCTGGAAGACACACGTTACTGCTACTTGTTTGCCAGAGCTGTAACTAAAGAACAGTTTCTGTTTGGGTTATTTAAAATGCAATAATACAAAACCACAAGCAGAGTCCAGCAGTGTATTGCGTCTGCTGTTCTGAATGAAGCACATGGGCGCTCACCAATGTCTCTGCAAAGCAGAAAACAGTCAGTGCAGTAAGATACTTCTCCTAAGGGTGTGTAGCTACTGAAGCTTAGGTTGTGGCTAGGAGCTTCTGTAAAAATGAATAACCTAAAAGGTAAAACTCAAATGGTAAGTAAGAACAAAATGTAGGTGGTCAAATATATTAATTCGCTAAAGAAATAACTGCCTGAGGACTGGAAAGTAGCTAGCTGACCCCATTATTTAAGAAAAGTCCTAGGTGCATGCTAAAAAAAAAAAAAAAAAGTGAAAACTTATCAGAATTTTATAGAGAAAGTCACAAAAGTTTTTTGAAGATCAAACAGAAAAAAAAGCAGAGGAAAGTCTCCAGAATTAAACACAGTCAACAAGATTTCAGAAAAGAAAAGTCAGGCTTCAGTAAGTTTTGCAAATTCTTCAAAAGCATGAATTGCCCTGGGGGTTGCAAGGACCAAATGTTCAGGTTTTCATAAAGACATTACCAAAGGCTTATCCAGGGAGTATGTGTCTAAAGTGTGAAACCATAGAGTCAGAAAAATTTTAAGCAGATGCCATTTTACAGTGCTTTCCTCTAAACTGGGGGAAGAAGCAGTTACTGCCTTCAGCAGTGACAAATGGCAAGAGACATGGCAGTAGGAAGCTGAACTCTCCAAAATCGAAACAAATATAGTAGCAAACAAATATCTTAGTTGTACATGGTGTGTTCTTCTGGACTTTAAAAAAATCAGTGAATTCTGTTTTTAATTGCATTTGACAGCTATGGGATTTGGCATAAATTTTGAATACCTATGGAATCTGATGGGCCTGGATCAAATGAGCACAGTGATCAATATTTATCATATATGAACTCAGAGCTGGGTGGAAAGAACTGTGATTTAATAATGTTTTTTTTTCTGTACTGGACTGTGGTAAAACCAAATTTTAATTAAATAATGACCCAAAACAAAATTGGATCTTCTTTATGGTCAAAATATGGTCATCTTTAATTTCAAGTTTTCTTTACTCACCTGGTCATTTCAAATTTCAAAAGGAAAGGCAATTTCAAATTAGAAAATGAAACATTTTACTCAGAGTGTGGAGTGGGATGTTTCAACAACTTCAAAATATTTTTTTCCAGAACAGGGAGATTTTTCCATGTCTTTTTGTCCCCTATAGAGATTTTTTTATGAATTTGCACTTCTATTTAAAAATAAAGTATTGGTGAATTCTCAATCGGTTCTACACAAAAAAATCACAAAAGCCTCACAATATGGTTGGCAGTCATGGCACCCGTTATTAGATCCCAGACTTCAGCAGAGATTTCTAGACATATATAAAAGTACTTAGTTGCGAGGAGAACATTTGATCAACTGCAGAAAGAATAAACACAACAGAAACCAGAACACTGAATGCTGGGCTCCAGGATGAAAACAGGTCCCTCACCAAGCAAGATGCAGAAATCCAGGGAATGATGATGTCCGTCATTTTGCCTGGCATGCGGATGAGCTGCTGAGGTGTTTAACTGCCCGCTCCACCGAGACCCGTGGGATAAGGGCCCCCGAAGCAGCGCAGAGGTGGCTCAGCTGGTCCTTAAACCTCTAGTTGCTACATGCTCTTACTTGCAGGGTCACTATGCATTTGTTGAAGGTTTTGCAGAAGCTGGGGCATGGTATTTCTCATGGCACAGGGAGCTACAAATCAGCCGTGAGCGCAGTGGGAGGTGGGAGAGAAAGGTAAGGCTATCTAGGGGGAGATGGTCTTCCACCTGCTAAATCACCACCCAATGGAGGTCAACAGAAGGTAAAGAACAGAAACATTCCTTTTGAATGCTAAATAGTGTTTTTAAATGCTGAAATTCACAGATGGAAACACTAAGAGAGAAAATGTCAGATAATGATGTACTTCTTGAACAAGGACTAAAGAATATTTATTGTAATACAACAGACCATTGAAAAAAGCAACCTCTTGTCTGTATCTAAAAGAGACTCTTATTTATGTTTCACATATTTCCAGTACTAATATTTTTCTTCATATAAAGAACTGCAGAAAATATTTTAGGAGTAATTTTCAAGGTATTCACAGTTTGGGAAGCATAGGTTCAAAAGATCCCAGTGAGTGACCTTTTACCCTGGCTTTTTCTTAAGAGAAATAAAATAAAGTAAAGCTTGCAAACTAAAACTTGCCAGAAGAGTCCCTGGGAAGCAGGCACTGGTAAGAAATGCACGTAGATAAATGCACCGGAGCAGTCCAAGAACATTGCTGCCTCCTTATCGACCTGAGCTCCTTTGTGCCAGCTCTGGCCAGCGCAGGTTCTGCGCCTTTGCCTCTCTGATGGATACACAAGCATGAGCAAGTAAAGGGGAACCTATTTTTTGGAACTTAGATTCAAGCACATCATGTCCCGTCTACTTCAAGGAGACCTAGAAATCACTGGGCAGATGGTGCAGATGAAAAGGAGGCAGCTTTTACTGACGGCTGCTGAGCTCCTTCTTTGTTTCATCCATGGCATGGGTACATGGCCAACACAGGACAAAATCTAACTAATAGGAAGCTAGGAAGCATGTGGATGCCCACAGCCCTTGGTTTAGGAGTGCCCATAAGCTACTAAATAACCTGCTCAGCAAAAACAGCACTGGCAGATTTATCCCAAGCTGTCAAGCTCGTATCAGAGCACAGGCACGGCAGGATTTCACGGTGACATTGGCCCCAGAGCAGCTATTTAGGGGGGGCTACATCAAGGTCCTTTTTATTTTTCTGTAGTCCTGGCCCTGGTTCTTGGAGCTCTTCCGTTTATGTCTAAAAGCTGCCTTTCTGTAATAGCTGCTAGAAGTGAAGCCAAACACCCACCTCTGGTTAGTCTGGGGGAACTCGGTGCCCTGGCCCCTGTGGATCTTTCCTTCCCTGTGAGCACTTGGACCCCACAGCCCACCCCTCAGGGGTTTCCATGCCTGTATGGGCAGGCAGCTGTTAGGGTTCTCTTGATGGCACACACATTTCTAGGGGACGAGCTAGCAGCAGGGCAACCACCCTTAGCAAGGTCTGCTGTCAGCTCTGGCTCTGAATGGAACCATCACCTGGGGCTGCACTCCCCCTGTGCTCTGTACCTGGCATGAGCCGGACACAGCAGTAATCCATATATTATATTTCTGCCTTCAAAACTTCCTGCAGGCATGCAGTTTTGTTCTCCGCAGAAGAACCACAAACATTTTTTTACCAGTATCTGCCTCTGAGATTCAGCCAGCAGCAGGTGGTTTTGCCATGTTGTCCTAGAGATGACTAGAAGCAGATGGAGGGGGGCATGGAGTCGCCCTCATTTTCCATCTGGCACCGTCTACTTTTAGCTCCACAACTCCTTAGGAGGGTTTGAAGTCTCCTGGCTAGCACTGTCTGCTCCAGCAGAGCCGTACCCCCAGACGCTGCCTCCGATGCTGCGGTGCATCGTGTACTGCATGCTGCACAACTCAAAAACTTTCCAGACCTTCTATGGATACTTTTATGTTAAAATAAAATCAGATGATGTATTGAAGACTGCCTCGCATACTGTATTTATGCAGGACATAAAAAGTTATAGGAATTTTTGCTAGCTTTAATAAAATATATTTGAATACATGTGATTGTGGTGCAATATAAGACAATAAACCCCAAAATTTTCTCAAAGGGAGATCCTTGCAGAAAAGCACGGTTTTGGCTGCCATAAATGCAGACCTACTGTGTTAGAGCGTGCCATAAGCAAAGAGCTCACCAGTATAGACATACGGATTTCTGGTTCAATATTTACAAATATCCTCATCAAGTAACAAGTTTATATGGGGCATACAGCCTGCATTTACTAAACTACGGTGGGCTTGAAATGCTTCATTTTATTTTACTATTGTAACCCAGTAATACATTTATTTATGCCGGTGAGAGTGCATTTACTTGAGCAGACTCTCAAAGAGTACACATGCAAACTTTTTGTTTATTTATTCCTTTATAACTTATTTACCCATTTATAAACTCATTTGGAAAAACTTTAATTTTATTTCTACTGCTTTCTGCTAGCTGAGGACTCATCCTTATTAAGGGCAAATAGTGATAAAAGTGTACAAGCTTATGTATTTTTTCATGGTCCAATGGAAACATAGACCATGAGAACAGAGAACAGAACATAACAGAGAACATAAAAATGAGAATAGAGGACATAACAGCGAACATAATAGAGAATGTAACAGAAACACATCGGTGGAAGTGGCATTCCTTCAGGAGCAATCCCAGTAATACTGAATTCTAAAGTCATTTACAATTCAGGACCTCAGAAGTGGGGAAAAAAAGCAGTCAGGTAGCTATTAAATATGTAAAGAACTTTTGAAATGACCTCAGCAACAACAAAAGGCCCTAGTTGTAACTGTTGAGGTGTTTATGAACAGGACTGTGTGGTATGATTGACTGTGCTGTGCTAGAAGGGCTTCCCCGTCCTGTGACCTGTGTTACTATCTTCATTGATTATTTGTGGTTAGTAATAGCTTTAAAATCCCACCTTTTAAATTTTGATTAACATGGTGTTTGACACATGTGACACTTGTATAGTATTTCTATACAACTAATTAACATGCACAATTCTTCAAAGAAATGTATGGACAAGACTGAAACCTTATTCTGCTTGCCCAGTACTCTGTGTCTCCTCCCATTGTAATTGTTCCAAATGTAGACAATACACTTTGTGCCATGTAAAAACCAGAACATTTATGAAGCCTGGATCCAAAGTTTGATTTGAATTTAAGCATCCTCCTCAAGACCCAATTTTCTTATGCAATTTGGGTTCAGGATCTGTTTTCAGGTGGAATTGTTATAATTTTATATTAATTTATTTGTGATATTTCCATCTCTGAATATCTAATCTCAGACTGGTATTCTCATTGATTTAATAGACTTTAAAGTTGAGTTTAGCTTAGATCCTTTTAAACATCACTGTTCTCATAAAACAAACAAACCAAAACGAAAGACTTTACCTTGATCTCTCTTAACATGAAAGCACGTAGTGTTACGTGCACAGATTCAAGTGGCCATTTGCAGGCTTTCGTTGTCGCATATTTCCCACCGTTTAATAAAGACCACAATTTCTTTCCTGTCCCTGACACAGCATTTGTCACTCAATCCTTCCCGCTACAAAACTACGGTGGGGCGAGCTGCTTCCTTGAGCTGGGAAGAGGCAGCAAACCCGGCATTCAGTGCAGGAATCCACAAACCATGGCCAAGTGAGTGCTCCCCCTCCTTCGCCCAGGGTGACCCCTCACCGGTTTGTCTCCTCCATAATATCAGACGTTTCACAGAAGCCCTGCGTGGTTTTGCAGAAAATTTTGGCACGTCTCTACATAGTCCTCAACTCACAGTCACCTTTTGTTAGCATTCGATAAACCTTCACTTTTCCCAGGCTCGTGTTTAATTTAGAAACAATGTGTTAGGCTTGCCTGAAAGAAGAAGAAGACGAAAGGGAAAACAGGTTTTGACTTAGAGAACTTCAATGTGTGAAATTGTGCTGTTGGCTAAAATAGGACTTAAAATTTAAAATTTTCAAAAAGATGCGTGGTGTTTTAATCATGTTAGTCCAACAGAGCTGCCACAGATTCAGAGAGGAAACACTGCTCTTTGCTGGAAAAATCAGAAAGGATAACATCTGTTTTTCAGAAGGGCTCTTTTTCCCCATTAAAAACATTTGTCCACTTTTAATGTCATGAATTGCAAAAACATGGG